>VZTZ01006230.1:59160-137737 GCA_013400955.1 Drymodes brunneopygia
TTTTTTTTTGGAACTACTGGAAGCATTTGGAAGCATTTGCTTCTCCTGCTGACTTTAAATAGAAACCTTGGGGACTCCATGCTGTTAAGAATGAGGCCTGTGATCATTAGCTGAAGGACCTAATCATAAAAAGGATTCTTATCTGAGTCCTAGGGCCTCTTTGCATGGGGCTTTTCTTGGAAGAGAAAGGAAATAGATGAGAAAAGAGACAGTCCAGATACTAAATTTCTACTACTTCATCAGTCTCTGGCTAAACCTGATGGTTTCCATGACCATTGTTCTGATCTCTTCCTTCCAGCCTTTCTCTTATCTCCACCATTTGAGACAAACTCTGTATCTGACTTTTTGTTCTCTTCCTCACTTTCTTGTCTGTCTTACCAGTCTGGTCCCATGCATTTCACTTAACATTTCTCTGATAATTATTCTGCTTTTCCCTATCCATTTCTGCCCCTCTGCCAAGATTAAAAGAAGGGGAAATGCCTAGCAATACCTCACATACCCTGGGAACTACAATTATATTTGCTGCCAATCACTGCTAGCTGTTCTGGACAAAGGGATGGGCAGAATCCAACCTTGCATCCATCAGGGTGACATGGATTGGGGTCCTGCTGGAGATGCTCATATCCAGCTACTTGGTTGTATCCTGACAAAGACACAAAGCACAAAGACAGTCATACATGCTGTTGGTTGTTCATTAGGTCCTATAACAATCATGGTTAGTACCACAGTGAATCAGCTGACCATAATTTTTTGGCTTCTGTTGCTTGCAAAGATGAGTGCATTCAAAATTCACAAAATTAATTATTACATTGGTCCATGAGTACTTTGAATTTGTAATTTCTTCCTAAGACATGAAGATTTAAATAATCCATTTAGTCACCGTTGTTCCATATTAATTCAGTGTTTGGTTAGACTCTGGGCAGGCTACAATGTTAGGGTCATTTCAACTCCTGTTTTCATTAACCATTATTATAACTGCTCCTGAAGTGTATGCAAATGAAGGGTAGTATGAATTTGTCAGAATTATTGTAACTTCATTCCATGTGTCAGGCATAGCAGGATCCTCTCGAGTTCATTGCTTTGGGAAGGCTGTTCTGCACTTGTCTCTTTAATTCCATTTTGCATGCAGGGCTGGTGGTTTCTGCACTGTAGCCTGTGCCACCCATAGGGGTTTTGTTTGCTCATGGAATTCCCCCTGATGAACCACACTTCAGGGCATTCCTTTGTGTCACTGTGCACTACCCATGCATGTACCTTACGTTGCTACATCCCTTTAAGAAAATAATATTATTTATTAGCACAATAACTAAAATTCTCTGTGCAAGTTGAGGGGCAGAAAATGTCCTCTCTCTCCAGAGAATGCCAGTCTGCACAGAAAGCAGAGTTGATATAGAACCAAGAAAATCTCAATGGATTTTTTTATTATTATTCATTTTTACATAAATGCATGAGAAAGAGAAACATTAAATAGGGCAACACAGTTGTTCCTTGCAGCTACATAAAAATACTAGAAATAACTAAGCAGTATTTTGTGTTTTATTGTACGCATAGAAATTTTTATCTGGCTTACTGATTAATAGGCTATAGAGAGGCTGATGACAGCACAATGACACTTGGTCTGTAATTTTGTTTATGTGCTTCCCCCAGCTCTTCCTCATTGCTGGGTCGATTGAATAGAAGAAAAACAATGTTTTTACCATGGTTATAATGTTCCAGGTACTTTTCCTCCTCCTTCCCTTACTCATCTCCTGAGAAAAAATGGTAAGTCAACACTAAGCAAAGAGGTCACTATGGTGGCAGAAATGTCAGTGCAACTGACTTCTTGTTGACAGACCTCAAATGCTCTATTTTTCTTTCAGGTTTTTACAATCATTAATTTCTCTGATGTTTCTCCTAATTTCTTTATACAGATATAATTTAAAGCAGAGTGATACATTTCACCATATGCTTGCCCCAAAATGTTGGGAAAGAGAAGTAAAAAACCCTAATCATAAGCTTTTTTTAAATTCCTCAACATTATTTAAAAATTCTACTGTGTGCAATGACAAATTTTATCATAAATTGCATAGCAAGTGACTTACAGTTATTATTACTATAATTAGGAGACCCAAACAAGCTTGTTCATTTTGCTTTAAGATATTCAAGTTTTAAACAATCAATTTATTAAAAGCCCATAATGGACCAGGTCGAAAAAGCTTTATGCACTTGACAAAATCAAAGAGATTCTACTGCAATCTTTCACTAAGGTTGTGTTTATCTACTGTTTCCACCTTTGGAGTGTCATGCAATAAGAAAAGACTTTTCCACAAGTAGCAACTATTTCCTTATGAACTGCAATATGGTTGGAAGTTTTATCATCCAGTCTGAAAAGGTTCATATAAGAAATTCCGTTTTTAAGGGAATCAGAAGTCTAAATTTCTTGTTGTTCAGTGTGCTTACTATCAATACCCTAGGTAGTCTAATAGAGATTCACTTTCAGCACTGAGGTTTTTCAGATCACATATTAAACACTGCAAGGAACAGGTTGTTCACCTCCAAAGACAAACATGTTTGCTTGAGAGAAACTGTTCAGAAGTAGCCTGAGAGGAAAAAATGGCTTCAGCTTGTTCTTTTTAGGAAAAAGGAAGAAGTAAGAGATTCCCAAGGTAGATTCCTGTGGGAAAGAAAGAAAATCCTTCAAATCTTCTTCCTCTCTTGGGTTTCCCTTTATAAGAATTTCTTTTACTTTTGCGAGTATGTCCCTAGAAATCAGTTTGTTCTTTTTGACATAAGCTGGGTGTGAATTAAATCCCAGACTTTGACAAAAAACTATTCACTGTTAAAAGTTCAACCCTGTCTCACAGATTGTTTTCCTCTCTTTTTAGTAAAGGCCTTTTTCCTTGTTCAAACATCCATTGGAACTTCTAGTGTGTCTCTTTTCAGACAATGAATGTTCACAAATCAGCCATAAATTATATTTATTGAGCTTTGAAATTCTGTATGACATGCAATATTCTTTCTATATGGAATTTTCTACTGTACCACAAATGCAGATTTGCTTTCTGGGATAACTTTCTGTCACTAATGTTTCTGCCAGTTATCATGCAGATTTATCAAAACTGTAGGTTTCTGAAAATCTTTGCTTTCTTGATGCTTAGTATTTCTCTGATGTCAAAATCACTGCAGCAGCTGCAGTGAGCTTCCAAAGTCACCTTCCCCTTTTGTGCATTGGGTCTGACAGATTGGGACCTCAAGAATGTGAAATTGTCCATGCTACTAGAAGGCAGTAAGATAAAAACTTGCAGGTTTTATGTGGGCACAAAAAAGTTTTTGTGTAAGTGGTATATACATTTTTTTTTAATGAGGTACAAAAGTTTGTGATCCCAGTGGTGACAGAAAACAAAATTGCAGATATGCTGCCAGTTCAATCCCCTTTGACCCATGTTCGGTAGTATTATCACTGAATGTTAATTTTGAACAGTAGCATTAATTGCCTCGCTGCATCTATGCCAGTATTATTTTTAGATTAATGAGAGATGGTTTGGATCAGAGAAACTGGATCTAGAATGGACTTTATTAAGCACAAATGCTGGTGCGTTTAGCAGAATTTTGGGTTGGACTGTTAGACAGAAAGGACATTTGTGATCCTGTTATTAAAGTCGTGCTGTACTTTCCCAGATACTGGAGAAGCTGCATTCGGAGCCAAAAGCAGCTCAGTTGCTAGAGCAGTTGCTGCTGGGGTCCTGGGTCTGCCTTCCCTCGTTATCCCAGGGGTCTCATGAGTGGCACTCAGGACTCCCTAAGCAACTCTTCTTTTGCTCCGTCTTTACTTTCTGTTCCTCAGGGAATGGATCCTTCCTCGGAGGAAGGCAGGAACCCTGCAGTTCTTCATTCCCCACCTTTCTGTGGCCCAGCAAACTCTTTGCAAGGCACACAGTGCCAGCAGCCTGGGTCAGTGTAATATCCTGATTCAGGGGTAGCAAGTCTTGAGGGGTGAGCCAAAGAAATTGTGGCCTAGAGATCACTGAGAAAAAAACAACTTTGAAGGCTTCTCCTCAGTTTTCAGAAACAGAAGATACTTTGGAAGCAATGAAAAAGTACACTGCTGGAAAAATCACATAAAACCTGGAACAGAAAAGCTCATTTTAAAAAGCTTTTTGTGTTTTACAGAACAATTTGCATCAAAATATCTCCTCTTAAAAAAACATATAAAAGGTTATTTGGGTATTTTTAACCTGCTTTTCAATCTGTTATTTTCAGTTTCTTTAATTCTGGTGATCTCAGCAAATAGGCACTCACTGTGCTCCATCCACATCTTTTTAATTCATTTTTGTTTCTGAGGGGTCCGATTAACTAGCGGAATGGATAATATATACATCCCCTGAATACTTCAGGACCAGATTAATTCAACACACATACACACACACACATACACTGGCAGGTTGCACTAATTTCCCAACTGCTGGAAAAGTTATAGCAGAACTGTTCAGGTTTTGGGTTGTCACCAATGAAAATTAATTGCCCCTTTGGCCCTTTGTCTCATAGCGTTACAAGCCAAACCTGTTCAGTTAAGGGGTTTTCTCTGGATAAGTTGCTAAGAGATTTCTCCTGTATGAATCAGGTTTTATTTGGACTCTTATAATTGCCGATGATTTGAATTCTCTCCCCTACAGCTTCTTCAGTGAAGACTAATCAATAGAGTGAAATGATTTATTTGTAGCACATTAGTTATTCTTGAGGTTTATTCTTGCTCACACATCTGCATGCTGGGGATGAGTACAAGACAGACACAGTAAAATCTTTAAATGTAATAAAGCACTAGTATTTCATTTAAGCTGGTTACATAGCAAAAATGCAGGTTTTAAAGGCCTTAATATTGCAGTTTGGTTTGTAAAATTAAAAATAGCTATATCACATTCTCTTCCTTTGCTTCATGATCTGGTCTGTTGCTAAGAAACCCTTCCTCAGGTGGCTTTGAACTTCCTCAGCATTTTCATCTGTAGCTATACTACCTTTTCAAGCCATAGATCCTGCTGCTGCCTTGCTGGAATTTACATTCCTTGCTGAAAGTGGTGCAGCCACTGTGCAGAGAAGCAGCTAATTCACTGGTGTGTCAAAGCACTACGCTTTCCTCTTCAATATTTCTTGTCTTGTGGTTTTTAAGTGTAACCATTTAATGTTTTATGTAGTGAAAAAGTGTGCACAAGACAGAGCCAGACATTAAATACTCAGATCTCTTCTGGACTCTCCCCTTTTTTTTGTGGCTTGGGCTTGTGCTGTAAACAAATGAGCCACTTCATATCCCCGGCCGTGTGCCTTCCATGGAGCTATTGGAGACTCCAACATGACAGACCATTTCCTTGCTGTAAATCAAAACGTTTGGAGGGGGCTCTTCCTTCCTTTTTTTGCTTCAAATAAAGCACTTCTCAGGATAGTGGAAGAGACACAAAGAGCAGCCAGACTGTCAGAGTGAATGGTTTCTTTTAAATATCATTCCACAGAATTTAAGTGCGCTCTGTTCAAACTGGGAGCTGCTGACTGACAGCCCCAGAAATAGGTTCTGCTGAACACTGAGTTCTTAACTGCACATGGAATACTATATAAAGTAACCTATATACACACCCATACGCATTTAGGTGAATGCACAGTATGCTTGTTTATTCAGAAAGCACATCCATTGTGTGTGTAATGCCATCATTGCTTCAGTCATCACTTTTTTATCAATTTTAACATCTGATAAACATTGCAAAGTTCAGCACATATTGGATTAGAAATAATGCTGAGGGAATATTTATGAATTGTCAAGTTAGAGTTTGTTTTTCAAATTAGTGAACTTCACATCAGTTCCAAAAGAAAGCAGTTATGAAGGAAAAGCTCTCCACTAGGAAAAATTAAGTCAGTCAGCAACTAGAGGATAAGTTCATAGGAAAAATAAATCTGACCATTATATTAAGAAGTTGCCTTATTGACTGTTTGTGTTCTGAGATTTTCCTTTTTCCTTCTCCATTTTCTCAATAAATGTCTTTTTTTCTAGCATTTTATACTTTAGTATAGATGCACTTTTACATTGTCATATTTCTGGCAGAATCATATGCACATCTAAACCTATTTGCATCTGAGGATTAGTATTTGCATATCCTGTATTTGTTAATATTGGGTCATACTTTCAACAGGAGGAAAATGACATGTCTTCTTTTACTTAAGGGAACTGTGCCAGATGATGATTTTTTCTCCATTGTTTCATTTCACCTGGGTTTTGAGTACTTCCAAAACACATACCAATCTGTGAATCTGGTTTTCCAAAGTACAAACAAAGGAATCAATATTTTTCAAAAAAAATGTCAATTTCTGAATAGGCCAAAAATATCTCAGAACCATAAATGCTAATATTTGCGGCTCCTGCAAACTTTAAGTTATACAACTTTGTCATGCTGCATGACAGTTCTTTGTCTGAAAGGTTAAGGCAGGCTTTAAAATGTGTTTAGCTTTCCATATTGTGTTTTTATTTTCGAGAGCTAACGTGGATAAAGAAAAGAAACCAAAGTGTAGAACAAAGTTAGCTTGGATTTCCTGTGACCTTGGGATGTTAGGTGAAAATGTCTTTGATTTAAGCTACCAATAACAGACAAATAATTTGGGGTTGATCTAATAGTTATAATTACTACTAGTAAAAGGTCAAAACTTTATGAAATTTAGCCATGGAAGTCTCACTTTCTTCATTTGCAGAAAAAGCTGTTGCCAAAGGTAATTCAGTATCTACAAACATTCAAATTAAAAGATGGCTCAAGTTTTAAAGCTGAGATTTCCTTTTTGCTGAATAGCTAAAGAATATTATTTAAAGGATGGAAAAATCGTTAATCTGAGTAGTGGGTTGAGGCATTGACTTCAGCCAGAAAAATTATATCTGAAACCAAACTTCGCGAGAGATTTCTGGATATTGTGCCTCAGCTAATGATTTAGACTTCCCTCACAAAAGTTAAATCTAAATGTTGTCCCAAAGCTTTTGAAAGCATGAAAAAGATGTAAGTAGAGCAGAATCTGACTCAGCTTTTTGTATTTTCTCTGCCAATCAAACATTTTGATGGAGTCAACAGTTCTTCTGTCACATTCTGTAGAGGTTTTCTATTAAAAGAAAAACATTTAGCAAATACTTTTCTTCTTTAGCAGGGTGGAAATGTTTTACTATACTCTCTAGCTATCTCTTCTTTTTTGCTGAAGTATGTGCTGACATTATACTCTGCTTGATTATCTATTCACCATTTCTCAATAGGAGTTTCTGTCTAAGACATAAATGAAGTTGAGGCAGGAACACACATCAGGAGATGACCTGGTCCAACTCCCTGCTCAGAACAGGGTCAGTCAGACCAGGCTGCTTGGGGACAGGTCCAGTCAAGTTTCAGTAACTCAAAGGGTGGAGACTCCACAGTTCCTCTGGGCAACCTCTACCAGTGTTTGATGACCCTTAAGCTGGGCGTGGCTGAGATGGAGTTAATTTTCCCGTAGCAAACCTCACAGTGCTGGGCTTTGCACTGGCAGCCAGAAAGGTGTTGAGAACCTGCCAGTCTTTGGGTACTGCTGGGCAGGGCACCCACAGCATCAAGGCCATCATACATTGCCTGCTGATGGGAAGCAGAAATTAATCTTTTGTTTGCCTTTGTTTCCATGTGTGGCCTTTGCTTTTACTCCATTAAACTGCCTTTCACTTGACTGGCAAGTTCTTGTGATGTTCTTTCCCCTATCCTGCTGAGGAGGGAAATGATAGAGTGAATTGGTGGGCATCTGACATCCCCCCAAGGTCAACCCTCTACACACCCTCTCTGTAAAAGTGTTTTCTTTAGTTTCCTATGCTTCAGTTTGTTTCAATTGCCTCTTCTCTGGGGAGCTTAGTGACAGGACAGGATTCTGAGTCCATCTTCTTAACACCCGCATCTGTTATTTATACACATTGATAAGATTCCCCTGAGCCTTCTCTGCTCCAGGCTGGAGAATCCCAGGTCTGTCTATATTCATTCTGACTCTTCCCAGTCACTGTCTTGAGTTTCACATGTGTAGAAATCGTTTCCAGGATTGTTTGCCCCATCACTTTCTCAGAAATCAAGAAGAGGTTGACCAGTCTGTAGAACTCTGGATGCTCCATCTGGCTTTTCTTGAAAATAGGGGTGATATTTGCTTTTTTCCAGTCCTCAGGAACTTCCCCCCAGTTGCCACAACCTTTCACAGATGATTGGCAGGGCAAATTTTACCTCTTGAGACTGAGGTGAGCACACTAACCTTGCCAGTTTGTAATTCAGCCTTCATGTCCCCTGTCACACCATTTCCTGCCCCATTCAGAGGCAAGTCCACAGTTTCCCTGCTCTTCCTTTTGCTGATTAAGTACCTGGGGGAGCCCTTTTTGTTGCCATTCACATTCCTTGCCAAATTCCAGTCCAGGTGGGTTGTGACTTCACTAAACCCATCCTGGCAAGGTCAGACAGTGTCTCTGTTTTCCTCTCAGATCACCTGACCTTGTTTCCACCTTGATCCTTCCTTTTTACATTTGGATTTTGTAAACAGCTCCTTGTTCATCCAAACACACCTCCTGCCACTTTGGTTCGGCTTCCTCCTGCACATGGAGATGGACCGGTCTTGAGCTTGGAGAAGATGGTACTTGGAAATCAACAACTTCTTCTTCTCCCTTCTTCTTTCCAAATCCCATGGCATACTTTGAAGTCAGTCCCAGTGTCTGGCCTCCTGAGGTCTGGGCTTGCAATAATAATTTTTTGCCATTCTCCCTCCTCTCAGGATCCAAAATTCTGGCATCTCATGGTCAGGATCCAAAATTCTGGCATCTCATCTTCTGCAGAAGATGTTGTCTCTGAGAAAGCACCACCCTCTGGTCTATTAAGTAAGAAAGCAGGACACAAATCTGAATAATCTCTGTGACAGAATATGTTTAAGTTTTTTTGAAAATAATTGTGATTGGGTGTTTAGTCTTTTAAAACCATGAGAATTAATCCTTTGGGGCCAACATTATAATGTTTCTGGAATTCATTTTTTATTAATTATTTCAGGGCAGGAGGTTAGGGTGAATGGAGAGGAAATGGTTTCAGAGAAGTTGTAGGGGAGCCATAAGAAATCTGTGTGTGAAGGCTAAATCACAAACCACGTCCTGGGTGGGCCAGTTCTCTGCTCTCCACGTTCCTCACAGGGAAGAAATCATTCCAGTTACAGGTAGTTCCCACCCATTCTCTCACTTAGTTCACAATAGCCAGATTCCCAAGGAGTGTAACAGGAGAGTGCAGGATTAGGACAAGACAAATAGGGGAACAGTGGCCCCTGCAGTCTTGCCTTTTCTCAGACTGAGCAAAGTAAGATGCAGCCACTGACAGGTCTATAAACTTCTGTTATTTCAATTTTTTAGCAGCTTAGAGATGGAACGATCTGAGGAATGCTTGAACTAATTTTGATGGAGATTTGGTTACAGCAGAATTGCTTTTCTGAAAAGATGCACAGAGACCTACAGAAAATATGCCATTTACTTCTATTTACATGCTACTGAAAAGTCTTGGTATGGAGTACTACAATAATTCATTTGTAGATGTAAGAATTTATGTTAAAATTTATGTTAAAATTCCTTGGTTTTGGTTTATGTAGCAGGTCCTTTATAACACATTGACAAGTAATTTTCCACTTAGAGTAAAAGTTTTATTTCAAATCAAAACGATACTCTTGGGAACAGAAAGCAAAATTTTAAGTGGGGCACGTAAAAATGATGCTAAAACAGTATTGATGCACCAAAAAATGCTAGGGGATTTTTCAAGGAGATTTTGCAAAGAGATAGGTCCATGAATAACTTTTTCTGTTTTGTTTTTCTAACACTCTTGCCAAAAACAACATCAAAAAGTGCTGGAAAAGCTTTGTAAAATCATTTAGCCCATTCTTCAAACCCCTGCCAGTGCAGCATTATTCCTCAGAGTGCATTCCCCACTGTCTTGTCCAAGCTCAACTGTATATGACTCAATGGGTTTCCACCACTTCCCTTGGGAGATATTTCTACACTATAACAGATCACATTGTTAGGAAATTTTGCTAAATGTTCCTTCAGTCAGTTTTAATCCATTAATTTTACTGACATGCTACTGGGTCACCATAACCAGCACATCTTTCTTGCTGGTTTTCTAGTCTTCAGTTATTTGTAGATGACCAGAGCACACTCACTTTCCTCCAGGCCATCCCTGACCTTAGGTAGCACACCAGGGTTAAGAACATTTCTTTTTTCACTATTTTTACAGGATTGTTTCTGCAGTTATTTTCATTACTTTGCCAGTTCACTGACTTTCTTCCATATTCTGGTACTTTTCCTTCCTGTTTCTGATATTGTATCTTTTCACCTGGAAGAGACTAAGATCAGATTTGAATTACAGCAATGAGTATTTCTGATTAGTTCAGTCAACTTTTCTCCTTTCTGCTGAAGGAGGTTGTTAAGACACCTATAATATATCCTGAAAGACTGAGACAAGCTGACATTTTGCTTGCAAAATATTCTATGCTGTTGGCAGAAATAAGGGTTATTATTAAAAATAAAATGCCATTTAATATTTTACATTTCATGATATCACATTTCAAGTGCCTTTAATTTTCTGTTGCAGGAGACACTACAACTATGAATAAACCCTTCTTTTTACAGGGATCTAAAATATTCCCTCCTCACTTATTTGTTCATGGTGTGCAGCCAATCCCACGTAGAGACCTTTCCATGGTCTTTTTCCAGATACGAGAAGTAAGAAGAGACCATATTAATTCAGCAATGATTTGGGTTTTTTGTGTTTTACAATGTGCTCAGGTGCCGTGTTCAGAGACCTATTCCTTGAAGGATGGCTCGAGTTTTCTCAGACATCAGTTTGTCCAAAGGTCTTTTGCATGTTCCAAAAATTAATCCAGCCGGGTTCAGGATTCAGTAACCAATTTAACCACTGTAGAGAATGGGCATGACTTACACTTTCATAGAGCTTTTTCATTCTTCCATTATAAATCATGGAAATGTGGTAACTATTAATAAATTTATCCTCTAGCTTTTCTTTCAGCCACCATCCACTGCAACTTGAAAGGCACTTTGTTCCCTTGTAAGAAACTGTGAAAAGCTACCTTAATTTTAATCTAAAAATATGTTTAATTTTGGAGTTCTTATGTGTAAAAATAATAACAAATTGAATGTTTGAAACATTCATGTTAAAATGCACAATGGATCATGTAATTCCACATGTAGCTAATTCATTACTAAAATTTAAAAGTGTGAGTTTTTTGCTTTTAATGAGAAATATGGAAAGACAGAGCCTTATTTTCTGCAAATGGGTTACTCAGGTTGCCCAGTGAAAGATGTCCTGTCCACAGCAGGGGAGTTGGAACTAGATGATTTTTGAAGTCCCTTCCAACCTGGCTACTACATGATTCTATGAAGTGGACACTTTCTAATGCTTAAAGGGTTTTTTGGTTTTTTGGGGTTTTTTTAGTTTTTTGTTTTGTTTTGTTTTGTTTTTTAATTTTCCTAGTGTAAAAGGCTGCACTGAAAAGAGAGGAACCAAGCAAAGGAGAAGCAGTTATATGCCACTTCTCAGCAAAATGCTAAGAAATAACACTTGAATTATTTGAGTGGAGAACATGACCAGTTCTGTCTCATGTAACACTTGAAAACTTTGCTGTGTGGTGATCACCAGCAAAGCTCAAGAGTCATTGAGAAGGGAAATCTTCTCAGTTGTCTCCTTTATGAGTTATGCCTTGCAATCTACAGAGACAATGCTTTCCATATACTGGGCTTTCCTTTTGTTTCTGACTACTGCCTTTCCTTTCATCCATGTATTCACAAGGATACAGCTGCAGACTTAGAGCTCTGCCTGTAAGATTTTTTGGGCAATGTCTTTGCCTTTTGTTTAATTACAGTATTAAGCACACATGCAGTGCTTTATAAACAGGAAAAAGGTGTTGAGAATCCTTAATCAGAACTGCTAATCACAGCTTTTTATATGTGTTTATAAAGAAATGCTAGGCCACTTTCCACAGTAATTTAAATCTCTTGCATCTTCGCTAGTTTTAACAGAAAAAGGCAAGAATAGGGTAAGAATAAAAAAGAATAAAATAGGTTGGGATTTGTCTCCAGAGAAAAAAATCCAGGTCTGGCATTTGAAGCTATGCTATAAAACACTTGCTCAGTTAAGACTGACAAACTTCCTGAAGGTTTACACTGTAAAATTTACAAAGAGGAATAGATGCTGGAAACATAAGCAGTTTTTCACAGCTGTCAGTCTCAAAAGCAGTATCACTGACACAGCCACTGAGAGATGTGTCAAAGTGAAGAACAGGTGAAAGAAGAGCATCTGTGATTTGACAAAGTAGTTGACTAATCAAGCCAAATATGGAAGCAATTTCAATTGCTACTTGTTATTGTGATGCAGAAGATTTTCATAGATGCAAAAGACCCAGAGCAGGCCCTATTTTTATTAGGCATTTTACAAAATTTTACTGAGACACTGAAGGATAAACCTCACTAATTATGTATAATTGTTGGAAAGGAAAAAATATGTCCCTGGACTATTTGCAATCATGCTATGATTACCTGGGCTGTAGTATATTCACTTTGATAACTTGGACTTGGTGAATCCTGCTAAATTTACTTTTTACTCTACTGGAGTAACAATTCCATGGATTTCAACTATTTTTATGTTTGCCACTTCTATTAACCTCAGTGACAACAGGCAAGCTGACTTTTTTCTTATGGATTTACATAGGTTGGCATCACTCTTTCCTGTAGCTAAATAGTCAGTGAATTACCATTTCCAGTGTTGCAACAGTATGTAACCAAGTATAATCTTTATATATTCTCCTTAACAGTTATTCTGAGTTATCCTGCACTCTCCTCTCCCCAGATTTTGAAAAAGACTCTCATAAAAGCAGCAAGCTACGGAATATATAGCTCCCAGAACTTTAAATCAGATGACTGGAGTGTAATTATCTTCTGAAGATATGTGGGTGATGTCAAAGGAAATTATCCTGGGATCTAAATCCTGGTGTACATACTATTTTAAGAGAGTTATGAATGACAAGGAGTCACAGTATTTGTTCTCTTCAAAGAAAAACAGTAGTGGTTTCACTTCAGTTTCATTATCTCTGGTTTCTTATGCAAGGAAGCATAGTTTTACCTAATGTTTGAAGCTCCTAAAATTATTTTTCTCATGTAATTGATCACTTGGGGGTTTTTTTGTACCACTACTAGTTTTGGATTACTTTGTCTGACACAAATACTTACAGCTCAGCTCTGACTTCAGATGAACAAGCATCTTTGCCAGTGAAGTCACTGGGAGCTGCGCTTGAATATTTGAGAGTGCGTTTGGGGCCTTTAGCCTAAACACAACCAAATATGCTATAAATTATTTTTAAATTATATTAGCAGAGAACTAGCATTTCCCCGGTGCAGCTGATTCTGTTTGCTCTGTATCTATCACTAATTTTTTTCAGGAAATGTTTACAAGTGGAGTCACGTATCAAATGTGATTAGTTGAATTGTAACTATGAAAAATAACTGGCTTAGAATTAGGTAGCAGAGACTGAAAGTGCCTTTAGGAATTCAGTCAAATGTATGCCCTTGTGTGTGGAGAGCAATTGAGTTATAAAATTTGTACCACATGTAACAAATCCAATTTAATTTTCAAAGACCCATTTGTTTAGTATTGGGTTTAAATATAGCATAAGCTATTTCTCCCTCTACCTATAAAAATGTAAATTATTCATGTTACCTGTATTCAGTGACCTCTAGATGAACCTTCCCAAACCACAAATGACCTGCTACAGCTCAAGTTCATTTCTAGGTAGTGTGCACAGTGTCTAAATTAACCTTTCAAAGCTGCTGTTACAGGTTATGTTACTTTTAGTTTGGCTGCAACAGATGATTAGTTGGTAAATATGACATTTTGACTGGTCTGAGAAAGATCCTTAAATTAGAGCTTTCTGATATCAGATATTCAAAAGCCTTACAAGTCATCTTTGTATGCCTTGAGCCAGATTGTCAGAGCAGTTCTGTGGTCCTCACTTTTGGTGTGTAGAATCTATTTTAGTTACTGTCTTAAGATTCTTCTTCTGTTTTTCATAACACAGAATACTAGTACATTCTCAGAGGTTCAAATATTGTCCTAGTGGCCTCTTAATTCCTTAAAAGATATTTCTCTTTTATCACTGAAGTTCTTAAATTTTCACAACTAGTTCCTGAGAAAAGAAAGTCCCTCCCATGTTTGCTTTCTCTGTGGGGCAAAAGGAAGCTTGGTTATTTTCATTTCTTTGACCTGAAGGTATATGAACAAAACTGCACAGAGATGAAACTGGCAAAACTATGGATCTTTGTTGACTGGCTGGAAGCTTCCAGAGTAGGAAAATAGTGCAAAATGTGGATGTGTGTTGCAGTTTCTTTCAGGAAAGATACAAATTGTTTTGATTTAATGACAAAAATCTAAGTTAGACTGTATAAGATTGGAAATAAACTGGTGTAACTTGCTGATTTTATTCTTGCAACCATTTCTCTTATTTCTAATTCAGCCATTTGACATGGTGTGGGCCCCCTTCGCTCTGCCTCAGTGGTTCAAGGCTATGAGATATGAGTAGGACTGTGATCATAACCATGTCCTCAGTTTCCAGTCTATTACAGCAACATTTCTTAGCAAATCTGCATCTGTCCTTCTCATCTTCTTCTTTAGCCTCAGCTTTAGACAGCTCATCCTTTGCCTCCCCCATACAAAGACTGGACCTTGTCCAGGTCCCTGGGGATGCCACCCGTCTTGCACGTGTGCAATAGTATTTCACTGCTCTAGTATTGATAATTTTTTTTGCCCTCTAGTTAGGAAACTTTTGCAGTGCCCTCTCCCCTCCCCTATCCCCATGATGTCGATCAACCTTGTCTCCGCCGCTACCCGCCCCCTGCCCGCCCCTATAAAATCCACCCACTTCCTGTGCCCCTCTGCCTCTCTTCCAGGAGGAGACAATAAAGTGCTTGGAACTGCTTGTGGGGTGGCCCCTTCAGTCTCCTTTTCTCCAAGGACGCACCAAGGTGTGTGAGTGGCCTTCTCTGACCACCTACAGGGTTGGGCTTACGTTTTGGCAGGTGCTGCATGAAGCACCACCTGAGGGTCTCCAGCAAGGGACCCTGCAGGGACACAGGAATTAGGCAGACATTTGGACTTCACACGAGAGAACAGCAGGGAAAGACTTTGGTGCAGAGACATTTAATATGACCTTCACCTTGAAATGTTCTTGTGCAAAGACAAAGACTAAGACTACTAGCTAGCTATCACGCAGTGAAAATTCCTTAAATATCATCACACAGACAGGATATGGCATCATATAAACAGGAAAGGTGTTCACCACAGTGTTCCCCAATCACCTGGGTTATTGCACAGTTTTTGCATGTTATGGTAACAGCTAAACAATACCCTATAAGGTCACAAACTAGGGCTGGAAAAACAGTGTAGAAAGGATAAGAATCAATCCATGCATCAAAACAGCCCGTCTAACTACAGGTTTCTGGTATCTGGCAAACAATCCAAGAGTTTCTTCAGGCTGCTGGGGTCTGAACTGGAGCATTTTGTACTAATATATTTGGAAAATACTCAAGTCACATAGGTGGCCCAATGAGTGTGAGCCATATTGAGTACATTATAAGTGCTCAGTCTGAATTTGGCTTCTTTTATCCTGTAGGCTTTGTGGGCTCCAATAAGTGCTGCAGATCGACTGTGGCTTCAGAATTCTGTATAGGTGTCTCAGTCTGCTGTTAAAACAAGTCAACTGAATGAAGACTGGGCATTTTTGGCAAATGGTAGGATATTTGCTAACTTTTTTAATTGAGCAGTTAATTAGCATTAAATTAGAGCAGCTAATTCAGTACCATTGTCAGTAGTAGGGTGACTGTCCTTATCATAAGCTGAGTGGCACATATATCACTTTGTCATAAGAGACAAAAAGGAGTGGCTTGTAGATGTTATCATTACTGATGGGATACCAAGGTATGTAAAAAAAAAGTTATGGTAGCTCAGTGGATCCTTACTATTAGATTTCAAAAACCACGGGCAATTCAAACAGCCCTCTGAGAGCAGGGGATTGTTTTTTGCTCCTTAGGATATCCATTGTCTTTTGGGTTTGTGTAGCTGTATAGCTGCCCAAGGAACTATAAAGTGAAGCCAAAGAACCTAGTGAGTCAAAAATATCATGTAAGTGCTGTCACAACTCACTTTAATTTGTTGTATAAAGTACAGGTATTGACTTATTCTACCATTGGAAACTGATTTAAGATCTCAAAATTTAGAGTTATGTCTTTCCAAAGCCATCAGCATTTGACCCAAGACCTCTCCAGCTAGGAAAAGTCAGGGTGGCAGGGTGGCAGACCTGAGCTACCTTACTCAGATGTCAGAAGTTGGGACCCTAAGGTCTGTTTAGACATCCAGGTGGCTCCATTTACAGAAGTGCCAAGCTGCCTTCTAGGGCAAGCTTTGGACCAGGCTCCAGTATAGGACTTTGATTTCAGACCTTGATTTTGACCCTACAAGAAAGAGGTAGAGGGACTTTCTGTGAGAGGATGTAGTGACAAGACAAGGGGTAATGGCTTCAAACTGAAAACAAGTAGAGTTACATTAGAGGTTGGGAAAAAATTCTTCCCTGTGAGAGTGGTGAGGCCCTGGCACATGCTGTCCAGAGAAGTTGTAGATGCCTCATCTCTGGAAGTACTCAAGGCCAGGTTGGGTGCAGCTCTGAGCAACCTGGTCTAGTTGAAGGTGTCCCTGCCCATGGCAGGGGGGTTGGAATGAGATGGTTTTTAAGGCTCCTTCCAACCCAAACCATTTTGTGACTCTATGAAATGATCAGTTGAGCAGAAGTTAGCACAAGCCACTGACAGTCCTGCCCTTCAGCCACTGTTCAGGGAGGGCCACGGGGCCATGAAGTTGCTTTGCCAAAACTGCAGCTGCAGAAATGCTGTAGATCCTTGGCTTTGGACCGACAGAGCTGCTCTGGAGTTCCTTGAGGAGTTGAGCCTGCTGGGAGGTGAAACTGTAATACAGACTGGTAGTCACAAAAAAAAAAAAAAAAGGAAAAAACTACTACCAGAACACCTATTGATGAAATACTGTTAAAGGGATGCTGGCAGTATTTGAAAACTGTTCCCAGTTGTGTTTTTAATAACATTGGCCCAGAGAATGAGAATGTGTACTCTGAGTTGTAATAACACTGAGGAATGTACTAGACCACAAACTGAGCATCGTAAAACTGTTGTTTTCACATTTTTCTAATAAAAAACCATGGCATTGTAAATCTGTTTTTATTCTATTTGTAATGGCAGAAATGTGTTTATCATAAAATCAAACCCTATTTCAAACTGTAGGCCATAGGACAGTGGTATAAGTCATCCTGTTCAGGATCATGGTTTGTATTACTCCAGTCTGCACAAAAAATTGCAATATGCTACTTAAAATACCATACTTCTAAAATACATCATAACACGAAGGGCACACTCAGGTCTGTGGTGATACTGCAGTTTGTGGCAAGGTAAATCAGAAAAGTATAAAGCAGTTAAATGACAATGTGTGGAGTAAAAGATGAATATCTGGAATACTTGGGACAGAGGCTGAGTGTGAAATGGCAAACACAACTGATAAGTCATGGTATAATTAAACCTGCTCAAGTTTCAGTTTATCAAAGATTCCTTTCCTCCAAAATGCCAAACACCCAAGTACCTATTAATTAAATTTAAAATTATGTGTCAGTCTATACATCATGAGCTTGTAACAATTGAGTTCCTTCTAAACCAGATCATTTTATTTTGTGATATAAGTATGTATGAACACTGCATCTCTACAGCAACATAAATGTCTGCAAATTTGCAAGGAAGAAATTAAAGTGATCAGATGTACAAGAGCAGTCTTCAATGACTCAGTTGTATCAAAATTTCCCACACAGACAGAACATTCAGCAATAGAGCATACCAAATAAATAAAAAAAACTACAGACTCATGATGAATTGCAACATAAATGTTCTTTTATAAATTATGACAAAGCTTTTTAGAAGATAATGGGATTCAGTCACATGCAAATAGAAGGTACCATGCAATAAACTATTACTTTCTCATGTCCTAGTGCTCTTGGTATGATGCCTGAAGTAAAAAGTGTAGGACTTTGTGGATATAATGTAAATTATGAATGGAGCATTCTATAATTGTAAAAAAATAGAGCCACAAATGTCTGTATTAATAGACCATTTTGATCTGTACACTTGATTTTTCACTTGAGAGGGTAGCAGCTTCATCTTATTGCACTTGAGAGGCCTGATCCCTTCATAATAAGTACCCACTCCACTGCAAGGCATTGAATACCAAGATCAAACACTCACTCTTTGTGGCTCTGCTGTTCCCTTCAGGGAACCACCTAAACCAATTTGAATGGAGAGCTGGAAGTGGGAGAATCATCCCAAAGACCAGAGGGAAAGACCAAACACACTTGAGGAGATCAAGAAAGGAGCAAGCTTAACTAGGCTCTGAGCTGAGACAGCCTCTCACATTTTCATTACCTTCTATTCATCTCCTACAGTTCTGCCAGAAAGATGATGCTGCAGGATTTTATTTAGAATTAGAAGGGCTGTGATGAGATTGCCTCAACCCATTTAAGAAGCCAAGCATACAAAATATGATTTAGGATACAAACTGAAACATGCTATGGATACAAAATTTATGATTAAAAATTTATGATAAAATTAAATTATCAGCAGCTCAATCTGAAAGGATCTATGTTTCTGCTTTGTATAAAGCATATTGTACCAGACTCTCAGTGGGGATACATTTTCAGAGCTCATTCACAGAGCTACACAAATCTACACCAGGTGAGGATCTTGCCTAATACTGATTTTCTTCATAACATTTCAGCAAGGGATTTAATTCAGGATTAAATGTGTATTTCCTCTCTTCCTACTTATGTTGCATTCTCTGTGTGTCCTTAAGGTATCTATAGACAATTGGAGCAGATTTTATGCATTGATCAATACTAGAAAGGGAAAAAAAGTGAATAAATCTAGTCAGACAAGGTCAATCAAGGTAGTAGATGCAGCTCTGAGTAATAAGATGCTTCAAGGGAGTACAAACTAGTAAGAAAGACTTATGGACATCTATGACTTCTAAAACTCCGGGAATGTTTATCCCAAACCATCTTTAAAATGAAGCATTTTACTGCTGAATGGCTCTAAGCAAAAAATACAATCAAAGAGGCAGTTAGCCCCAGGATGAAGAAGATTGCTAAAGAATAAATTCAGAATTTGTAGTAAAAGCAACTGAAAATGTGTCCTTCAAAGTATGAGGACTTTTTTTAAAAAAAATTCAGTCCTCATGTTATAAAAATATCCTGAGAATGTTTCAAAAGGGGGCTAAGAAGCCAAGAAGCTACTGGAGAGGGCACAGCAGAAGCTACAAAGGTGATGAGGGGTCTGGAACATCTCTCATATGAGAAGAGACTGCAGGAGCTTGAGCCTGCTTAGACTGGAGAAGAGAAGGCTGACAGGGGACCTCATTAATGCATACAAATATCTCCAAGGCGGGTGCCAAGGGGATGGTGCCAGACTCCTTTCAGTGGGGCCCAGTGACAGGGTGAGGAGCAGTTTAGTGACAGGCAGCCCTGCAAGGGGCAGGGAGTTGGACTTTATGATTCTTTTGGGTCTATTTCAATTCAAGAAATTTGTGATTCTGTAATGCTGTATCTCACGTGTGCATTTGAATATGTAGATTACATCTCTTTCTTTCTCCCTTTTTTTAACTCTCCAAGCATTCAAATCTAATTTTTTATTCCTTCCTGAAAAATTAATTACTGTGCTTGACAACTGTGACTGTACAGGAATTTGCCAGCTCTTAAAGGTCTCTCTTTGATTTATTATTTAAGGTTATTTATGTACCCAACACAAAAACTTTTTCCCATCTCGTCTGTTGAACTGAATAGGAAAGCCCCTTCTTCTGGGAAGTCCATCAGAAATTTCTCAGTGAAACTGATGCAATCTGCAAACTTCCCAACAGTGCCAATGCATTCTATCCATTGCAAGATTCCCTTCTGAGGACAGCAGCTGCAGACTGTTGTAGAGGATTCTTGGTATGAAAAGCTGCACAGGTCACCTTTCAGTCTGTTCTTCAGCAGAATATACACCATTATTTTGAAAATGTTGCCTTGGCTTCTCTTCATCTCTCTGTCCTGGAATTGAATGCTTTGGTCATGTTTATTCATTATCGTCCCTCGGGAAAGCATGCAATAGGATGTCTGCTCTACTTATAGTTTTGGGGAAAAAGGTTCACTGCTCTGCTGTTCCATTGATGACTGCACATTGTCCTCTCCTGCTGGATGCAACCAGTTCCCCATCCATTACTGAATCTCCAGGGACTAGTGCAGTATAAATAAAATATTAATTCTATGAAGAAATCCTTTTCTTCTGAGAAAGATCTGCCAATAAAATTGCCATGTCACACTAAGTAAATTTAGATTAATACACTTCAAATTACTGGAGTTTAACTTAGCTAAAACTAATACTACACAGAACGGTACCAGCCTCAAAGTTTCTGTGACTGTTTTAAACTTATCTTTATGGTTTGGGAAACAAACTCTTGTTAAGTTTCATGTGTTGTCTCCTAATATTTGCAAGAAAATATGGCCAAGGCATGTGGTTGTGCTTCATGTACACTGCCCTTAATATGTGGTCAGTGTAGGTAATGGAAGGGTGTTAGGAAGCCTGTACTTGAGCACTTTCTTTAAGTGCTATGACTGTCTAAACTCTAAAAAAAAAAAAAAAACAAACAAAAAAAACCCATTTCAAATGAATCTCAATTGCTGTGTTTTATTTTGGGCTAAAAAGGAGAATTATTAAAGGAGATGTTTCTGTGATCTGATATTCCTCAAATTAAAAAGAGACAGAGAAAGACAGAAAGAAAGAGAATGAGAAAGAGAAAGCAGGAAATCAATAAAGCAAGGAAGAAAAAAGCAAGCAAGCAAGAACTCCCTGTTAGCCCAGAAATAAAGACTTTCTATTCTATTAAGATAGAATCATAAATGAAGAGTCTGTTAAAGAAAAATATTTATAGCTAAAGAGAATGTTCAATAATTTTTAAATATGAGTGAGCATGAACTAAACACGGATTAAAATATTAAGAGTTCTGATATAGAAAGAAAGCTAATAGTAATTAATTTTTTGTTGAAAAAAATAATAGAGTAGCTAAAAGAAGGAAAACTGGGGATTTTTCTGTGTTCTTAGGGCTAGTCTGAAGTTAAGTATTTTGAAAGAATTCAGTAGAGAAATCTAAACTGTAAAAGCTGCTGTAAATAAAGAGATTTTGAAAAGGGAGGAAATTTCAAACTGTAGATAGGTCCACATCACCAATATTCTCTCTTATCTTATGGAACTGCTTCATTCAAGAATATACACAGGAGAGTATGTTTTCAGATGTTAAAAATATAGATCATTCCTAAGGAGACTCCTTGCACCTCATGTTTTATTTTGACATGGGATACTGCATTTCCATAATCTCTATGAGCTATGTATGCCTCCCATTGGCTAACTTCCCACCTCATCATCTTACTATCCTTTTTTCTGGCCCTTCATTTAGACCTGATTCGAAGTGCAGTTTGATACATGTAGGTAAATATTCTTATTCACAAGGTCATGGGGCTCATTAATTGAACTAGTGTTGGGGATTAAGCATTTAGGTGAAGTATTTTGAAGTAAGAAGTACCCTTACTGCTCTGTAAAGAGCAACAGTTTCCAATCCACCAGGGAGAATTCCAAGTACAAAAGCTCCTGAACTGAGAGTCCAGCCTCAGTTTAGTGATGATTCTCCTTTGTCCCTTGGGTTCGAGAGGATCTGGTGCACTCGACCCCACATCTTCCTCAGCTGTTCAGAGTGGAAGACTCAAGACCATGGTTCTGTTATTTTGTGCTTGTGACCCAGCTTTTCTATGCACCTTTTAATTTCATTAGGTTACAGTCTATTTGAAGGAGGAGAAATCTGGGTTGTATTTCAAATTCTGTTGGCTGACACTTCATTGCTATAATGGAACATGACTCATGGCAGGTTTGAGCCAACAGCTTTAACTATACATGAAAGCTGTCTTTAACACTTATTGTGCCCACTATGCCTTTCAAGGTCTTATCTTTTCTGATCTGACTATCATTTTTCTTTATCCTTAACAAACTGAGGAGACAGAAGAAGATAGCCACATTGCAAACACATTATGCAAGATGCTATATAGGCTTCTGCTTATTCCCTCCCAATGCCCACCTTTTCCTGTGCACAGCCTGCTTTATAACTTAAATCATGATGAAACAAACGATGCAAACACAAGGGAAAAGTCAGGAGGAATAATGGGCTTCTATTATTAGAGCTTGACTTCATATTGCAAACAAGTACTGAGAGAACCATTTACCTATTTCACTGAGACAACTTTAAATTCATAGACACTAGTCAAACTGTTTAAAAGCTGCAAAATCTGAACCTTTTCCAAGAAAGTTTATTATTTTGAACATAACTTTCCATAAATCAGCAAAATGTGTAAATAATGAAGCTAAAGAATTTGACATTTCACAGAAATGCAGAAATCATCTTTTCAAGAAAAACAGAAAAATTTGGCTCTGTGGTATTAGGATTTCTCCATTTATTCATATGCTGTGCCATATAAGCTGTTGCTGGTGATTTATCTATTTGGGTTGGGGGGGTTATTTGGGGGGGATTTTGTTTGGGTCTTTTTTGGGTTTTGTTTGTCTGTTTGTTTTTGGGTTTTTTCTCTGTCCTAATTATAGTTTCTTACAATTCTCCATGAATAATTTCATTGCCTGTGTAGATCAGTGACAAAACTTATTTTGAAGAATTCTTTGCCCATGGTGTGGTTGTGAGTAGCTTACACAATTTGGTAAACCATTTTGATTTAAAATGAGTCAAAGGAGATGAATATCCATAGTGATTAGATACAAATGATTCATAAAAATCTATTGCAATAGGATCACAGAACATTTTGGTTTGGAGGAAACCTCTGTAGGTCACTTGATCCCAACCTTTACTCAAAGATTTTTTATTCAGAAGCACTCCTGATCAGTAATTCAAAATGCAGCTTTCATGACTAGGCATTTTAAACTCTTCTATAAACATATCTGTTGATGACACATGTGCAGATGTGATGTACATACTGGCGGTATCAAAGTTCAAGAAACATAATTTAAACAACCAGATAAATGCAAATGTTTGTGCAAAATACTTCTTTCTATCTGTTTTCTTCTAGTTACAGCCTGGGGGTTTTTTTCTCTAAAATGTGTAACTTTTTGTTTAAAAAAAAAATATTTCAGGAGGGTGAGATTTGTGTCAGATGAGCAAAATTATTTTTGCTTGAAAAGTGAGATTAAAAATGTATCAAAATATGGAAAGGTTGTGCTGACCTGAGCAGTAATAAGTACAAAACAACTGATTAGTTCATTTCTGGTTATGCTCCATTTAACTGTTTTCTGCTTGAACCAGCTTTGAAGAACTGCACGAACAGGAAAATTCCTAAGACAAGATGGTCATTCACTTAACTCACTGTATCCTCTCCATTTGAGAGTGCCCTTGTGCCCCTCTGCCCTCATTTTACTTCACTGCTCCCTGACTTCTGCTTTTCATGCCATTTTGCATGGACTGCTACGAACACAGGAGGGAATGAGAGAGAGGAATGATTATCTTCAGAGCAGAATCTTTATCTGTATCTTTTGAACAGAATTCCCTGTTCATTGATCCTTTTTGACTTCAGTTTTTTTCACTGAATTTATTTACAGCGGAAGACCTTGAGTGGCAGGTTGACTGAAGAAACTCGAATTTGCAATGCACGTAATCAAACACCATTTTCAACCCACCAAGAATTTCAACTTTCAGGAAAGCACATTTGTAGAAAGTTGGTATTACCTATTGGTATTAAAAATCCAAACAATTTCTATGATAAAGAAATAAAAATACCTGTTTTACTGTAGCAAAGTTGAAAATCCATCTTTATTCTTTTTTTTGTTGTTGTTCAAGTTTGAAATATTTTGGATATTTATTTTAGTTTTTCATCTCAGTCTAATGTTGATTGATACATCTCTTTATGCACCCAGTAATTATTTCAGGTCTCAAAATTTAAAGCTCTTACTTAAACCAATATAAGTTTTTTTTTTTTAAGAACGAGGCACTTGATGCCACAAGCAATATGGGAAAATCCTCTTGCTTTAGGAGTAGACAATAATTTGAAAAATTATTTCAAGTTCCAGTTGCTTAGCATCAGCATCAATATTTTGGGCTTTGTTTCTAAAAGTTACCTGGGCTTGAGGCTTTTCAAAATAAACAAGATATCTGAGCTGAAAGCTCTTCTCACACCTAATAAAATATATTCACTTGTTTTAGTTTTGGTAATTTCATCTGAGTTCACTGAGTCCTTGCAAAGGATGATTGTCTGTCAAAATGGTTTTTCCCAGCAACAAACATTCACAGAACTCATGAAACTCCTGGTAGTTTCATGGAAAAAATTCCCAAGTCATTAATTAAAACTCATTTTACCAGCTTTTCTTTCTGTCAGCTCTAGTGCATCTGATACAACTCCCTGTGTATCAGCTTGATCTCTTTCTTCATTTTTTTGTACAGTAGGGCCCAAAGGACCTGAGTTCAGAACCACTTAGTCATGAGAGCTCTATGTCCCCACACAAGACACAACTTCCACCAAACAAGCTTTCCTTGCAAGTGATAAAGGCAGCCCATTTTTATCTCCCATTTTACTCATGCAGAATGGAGTAGAGGGAGATTAAGTGATTTGGCCAAGGCTCCCCAGGAAATCTGAGTCCAGAAGTCCTGAGCTTCAATCCACAAGACTGTCTTTCCTCTGCTAGGAAACAGATGTTAAATTGGAGGTTAATTTTGCCACGAAACTTTTTTAAGAACTGTGAAAGGCAAATAGTCTCCAAGAATGATTACTTAGCAGGCTACCAGCTCTGCAGTCTTGCATCTTAGAAGTAATTCATTCCATCTTTGCTGGCAGGCTTTAAAAGGCCTTTTGTTTTCACTCACTGATTAGTATAAACAATCTATTTTGAAAGATATGTGGGCTGATAGGGGGTATCATTTATTTGCTTCAATGGTAGATTTTTGCAACAAAATATATGAAGCTTTTAAGTGTTGCAGATTGAAGCCCCCGATGTCAAAGACAAACATTGGGATTATAAATACAGATCTTCTAAAGTACTGTAAGTACTGTAATCAGTGACAGAAACTTGCATCATTCATTTGCCTCCTTTAAAGTGCTGAAGACTTTTCCTTTTAAAAACCACAGGCACATATATTTTCAGTCAAAATTAACAACTGAGGCAAACATTAACCGGAGTTAATTCTATAATTTCTGTTGCTTTATATAAAATTCCCATTTAATGCTAGACTGCAGCACATTGTGGGTTAACTTAGCATGCCACTTGGCCTTCCTCTCCTCCTCTTTTCTGCTATTTAAATCAGCCGTCTGGAAAACTGGCCTCAGAACCAGTGACATGCTGCTGAACTTACAAGATCTCAAGAATATCCTACCAGATTTCGTTCTTTTGTTGTAGAATTGTTTACATCTGTGCCCTAGATATAAACTTGGAAAATGTAAAGACACCCTCTCCCTCTCACCCTGACTGCCTTCAAAACATTGGCAAATAACCCTCCTTGTCAATGTAGTTCATATTGGATTAAAACATTGGAGTAAATGACATTTCTGTGGGTGTAGAAATTAGTGGCATTTATTGAAAGTTTAATGTACTGCCTAACAATCCAAGATGTAATTATATACTTTAAAATAAAGTGAAAATTAACATTGAACATAACAGAATACAAGAGAATAGTAGATTCTGGAAAGAAATATTGGTCACATGAGACCAGATCTACTGAAGAGCACAGTTACACACATTTGCAAGTGCTTCATTTGTGTGGAGTCTCAGTGTGTGAGCATAACTCCTTGGCTTGGGTCCACATAGCTGTTTTACTAAGCCGGAGGAGCTAAGCTGGGAACAGAACCACTGTTAGCTCCTCTACACTCAGCAAAGGCAATGGTGACAATGTATCTAAAACTGTGCCTCATGCAAAATTAAATTCATTGTTCTTTTACTTGCTCTGTGCTACCATGTCAAATGAAAATGCTTTTGATATGAATGATATATTTGATAAAAATATTGGTAGGCTTATACTGGGGAACTAAGCAAAAAAAAAATGCTTAGTTTGCTGGAGGGGGGAGCAAGTTACTTCAGAGTTTTCAAAGTGTCTGCCTGGCTTGTGCTTCCTGGTGTATACAGAAAGCTTTAAGTGTTTGTCATTTGACAACACTGTCACTGCCTCCAGCCTTTGTGCTAGACATTTGTACATAAATTTTGTGTGGGTGTGTGTTTCTGTGCCTTCCCTACTGTTTGTGCACCATGAAACATTCTTATGGCTTCTACAATAAAAACTCATTTAATACTGAGAGGACTTTTACAATGATAGCTGGAATTTGAAACATGCTGTCCTAGACACTCTAAGCTAATAGTCTTACTTTTTTTTTCCACATCTCCACAGAGCAGCAGTAACTCTGCAAGTTAAGACCAGTTTTTCCACTATATATATATATATATAATCTGTCTGTATAGTGTGCCCAGATCCACACCATTTTTAAATGAAAATGTAATCTCTGCATTCCTGGCAGACACTTTTTATCCTCCTTTTGTCAGTAGCACTGATAGGTTCATGACCAAAAAAGTCTGCTGAGAATGGGCACAAAGATCCTTTCTGAACTCAGGCACACTGCCATGTAGTTACATCAGCATCCACGGCTTCCAAGTGAGAGCCCTGCAGGTGGCAAGCAGCTGTGCTGGGACCCTTCTCAGAGCCACCAGGGCTGTTTTGTGCATCACTGGGCAGTGCAGAGCAGCAAGGGTGCATCCTCTGTGCTGGGGACAGTGACATCCACACCCATCGCTCTCCCTGGGTGGGAAATGCCTTCCAGGGCAGTCTGCTCCCGCAGGCTGAAAGCCACTCGCAGCTGCAGTGCACTGGTTTCATGCCTAGCTCACCATTTGCCAGAATTTGGGTTCATTGGTGTAGGCATGCTGTTGATGGCCTGAACCATGCTATAAGGTATGGATAATGTTTCCCGAGGTGTAGGCCTAAGCCAATTATGGCCCTCAAAAAGCTGTTTGTGGCCTCTGATATTACTCGTCTACTCTTTGCCTTCCAGATATAACAACTCTTCCATCTTTTATCTTCCCAAATATTATTTACTTTGCCTTTGTATGCCTTGAATGTGAAGTGAGATGTGTGTCTGTTTTTCCACAGCATGCCTTCCAGACGCATCATCATTTTTTAAAAAGTAAGAGATATCAGTCTTCTTCTTAAATATTGGTTTTCTGATCTATTTACTGATGCAGTAAATCTCATATTCCCTCAATATGGATAACCTTATAGCTCTGAGTTTTATTCATGTACTTCTTCCTTTCTTATTAATTTTGTTTGTTTTGGAAGTGATGCAGCCAGTCCTACTTGGTAGATGTCTCATTTGCTTTTATAATTATAAAATGGATTCTTACTCATCTCTTGCCAGGGGGTTCTCCACTGGCCTTTCAGAGTGCCTCTGGCTTGTGATGCTGCTGTTCTCCTCTGTGCCAGTAGCGTGTGATCACAGCTGGGCCTGGCATTAACCATCAGGTAGCACAGCTCATTCCACATTTCTGTACCAATTTACAGCCTCTGGCAAGGCAAGGGCTGCCCAGAGTGGGCTGTCATGGGCTGGGACTTTTGAGGGCTGAGTGAATTGCAGAGTGATTTTGGTTGGAAGGGACTTCTGGAGGTCACCTGTCCAGCTTTCCACTAGCACTACAGTTTATTTCTTGTGGAGCAGGCGGCTTCTTTTGCTAAACAATTTGTTTTCCACTGTTTTGGGTGCCCTTCTGGACATGTGAGATTCCAGAAATTACCTACTCCTAGGAATTCATTTTTAAATAAATTAGAAGCCTTTTTGTGCCTCTCTCTTTTTCTAAGAAAAAGAATATTTATTTTTTTAGTGCAGCTTTAGTACCAAATTCTGTAATAATTTCATAGTTAACTGTGAAAACTTGGGGGGGAAATTAAAGCTATTAAATTCTTCTTTAAATAAAACACTGGTATTACTCATTGAAACTGAGCAAATTTATTTCTTTCTTCCTTTTTTGAAATTTCTGGTTTAAAATTGCAGATCAGTAAGATAATTAAACTCTCTATGATAATTTTATGCATTTTGATAACAATGCTGATGAGACTTTTAACTGCTCAATTCTTTCAATGACAGCATATCTTCAGTTCATCTTGCTTGCTTATTCAAAGTTCACTCGTGGACAAAAATTCGGACAGAGATGAGCTTCATTCAGTGTATAAATACAATGAACCCATACAATGTAATATTAGACCTAAAAATACCTAATCTTTTGTGAGTACGTTGGGGTTTTTTGAAGGCAGAACTACTCTCAAGCCTTGTTCTTGCCTGGTAAATACTTGAGCTGATGGATAGCACTGCAGAAGGGAAACTGAAGAAACCTATCCACCGGAGAGCTGAACAATCATAGGAAACAAAGGTAATCAATTGCCTCATATGGAATCATGAAATCATAGAATGGGCTGGATTGGAAGGGACTTTAAACATTATCTTGTTCCTACCCCTGTGCTGGGACACCTTCCACTTGACCAGGCTGCTCAGAGCCCCATCCAACCTGAACTTAAACACTTCCAGGGATGGGGTATCTACAGCTTCTCTGAGCAGCCTGAGGGTTCCAATGCCTCATCACCCTGACAGTCAAGAATTTTTTCCTAATCTCTAATCTAACCTTACTCTCTGTCAGTTTGAACCCATCCCCCTTGTCCTGTCCTTCCAGACCCTTATAAATAGTCCCTTTGCATCTTTCCTGTTGGCTTCCTTTGGGTACTGGAAGGCCACAATCAGATCACCCCAGAGCCTTCTCTTTTCCAGGCAGAACAATCCGAGTTCTCTCAGCCTTTCCTCACAGCAGAGCTGCTCCATCCCTCTGATCACCTTGGTGGCCTCCTCTGGCCTGGCTCCAGCAGGTCCCTGTCCTTCCTGTGCTGGGAGCCCAGAGCTGGATGCAGCCCTGCAGGTGGGGTCTCAGCAGAGCAGGGCAGAGGGGCAGAATCCCCTCCCTGCCCTGCTGCCCACGGGGCTTTGGATGCAGCCCAGCACACGGGGGGCTTATCTAGACTGTGCTTAGCTATGGGAAGAGAGGGAAGTCCTGGAAAGAAGACAGTGACACCTACCTGCTTGCTGTCAGCAGCAAGCTGAGGATCAGGAGCAGAAGAGGAGGCTGCAGCTGTTTGCAAGTGAACTGTAGGTAGGTATCTACTTAGCAGGAAATATCAGGTGGCAAGAAAAATTAGCTGTCTATGTCTAACATTAATTAGAAATGAGAAGTGATTCTGTTATTTTGGGCAGATCTAGCCAGTAAAGTGGAACCAGTGGAATTCTGCTGTGGCTTCTGAGTTAGCACAAAGTGGTAGCTCAAGAATGACAGAATCGCAGAAAATTCATATTGGAGTCGCTCCATGCCCAAAGCAGGGCCAGCATCCAAGCAAGCTCTAGTCTTTGTTCTTCTGGTTTCTGTGAAGGAATCTCTGAGGATGGAGCCATCACTCTGGGAATCTTTGCAGGTATTTCCACCCTTGTAGTAATACTTTTTCCTTACTTACAGCTGCAGCTTTCTTCACTGCAATCTACGAGCATTGCCTCATCTGTACTGTGCACCTCTGAGAAAGATTTTGCTCTGCTTTCAGTCATTTGAAGAAAAAGCAGGCTGTGACATTTTCCATTATGCAGAACTTCTGCTGGTGTAAAGACCTAGGCAAATTCCACAAAACAAATGGCAAAAACTGGAGCACTTCCTGTTTCCCTGCTCAAACTGAACCTGGAAGAGGGGTATTGTATTGTCACTGTAACTATATAAACCCACGCTGCAGTTTTGGTCTCCAACACCATGGAATCTTTCAGGAAGGAGGTGGGAAGAGGTGAGGAAAGAACGTCCCATCCTCACTGTCTTTGGTGAAGCTGGAATTTCACCCACAGAAGTGATTTCCTGGGCTTGCATCATTTAGGATCTGATGAAAGACTGTGTTGCAAACAGTGGTTGACAGTTTCTGTACAATGGTCCACAAGTAATTGTCAGTGACAGTAGGCCATACTGGAGAAAGTTATAAAGCAAAGCAGTTTTCCATATTGCTGACAGGACAGCTTCTCCAGAGCTGAAATTATGTCCTAGCAGCAGCAACACTATTATTAATAGGGAAATCTTCCTTATGTACGTGTTACTGTTCCTCCTGTGTCTCTCAAGAGTGCATTAAAAGGTTACAAACTCTCCTTAAGAAAAACTCTTCCCTGTCTAGATGAAAGTTTGAAGCTTCTGTGGAACACAGGAAATTACTCTGCAGTATGAACATTACATTGCATATTGTCAAAAACAGAGAAGCTTGAGAGGTGGCCCATGGGAGTCTCATGTAGTTTACCAAGACAAAGTGTTGGTGCTGCACTTGGGATGAGGCAACCCCTGGTACCAGTCCAGGCTGGGCATGAACAGATCCAGAGCAGCCCTGGGAGAAGGACTTGGGGGTGCTGGTGGGTGAGAGGCTGGACACGCCCTGGCCGTGCCCAGACCCCCCCGTGTGCTGGGCTGCATCCAAAGCCCCGGGGGCAGCAGGGCAGGGAGGGGATTCTGCTCCTCTGCCCTGCTCTGCTGAGACCCCACCTGCAAGGCTGCATCCAGCTCTGGGCTCCCAGCACAGGAGGGACGGGGAGCTGCTGGAGCCAGGCCAGAGGAGGCACCAAGGTGATCAGAGGGATGGAGCAGCTCTGCTGTGAGGAAAGGCTGAGAGAACTCGGATTGTTCTGCCTGGAAAAGAGAAGGCTCTGGGGTGATCTGATTGTGGCCTTCCAGTACCTGCAGGAAGCCTGCAAGATGGAGAGAGACATTTTACAAGGGTCTGGAGTGACCGATCAGGGGGGAATGCGTTCAAACCGACAGAGAATACGTTTGGTTTAGATGCTGGGAAGAAATTCTTGACTGTCAGGGTGATAAGGCACTGGCACAGGTTGCCCAGAGAAGCCGTGATGTCCCATCCCTGGAAGTGTTCAAGGCCAGTTTGGATGGGGCTTTGAAGAGCATGGTCTAGTGGAAGATGTCCCTGAGTAAGATCATCTTTAAGGTCCCTTCCAACCTAGGCAAATCTACGATCCTTTGAAAACTAGAATGGAAGAAAAATAAATATTCAACATAAAACTTAAAACAAAATGTAGTTAATGTCATTTTTATCTGGTGGCATCTCTAGATATATATTTACTTTTAAATCCCAATCAAATCACGTCTCAAAAATAGCCAACAATTTAGAGATCTTATAATAACTCCAAAGGCTGTTTTGATCTCGTTATTCTGAACTTTTAAAGTTCCCTCCAAGACCAAACTCAATAAATATTTGCACACTTTGCATTATGTGAATGTCAAAATCTTTGTTTCTGTTGCAAAAGAGGAGAGAAAGAGTTCCAGGTATTGCTGATCAAACCTGCCTCCATTTATGTCAACCACGGCAGTGGAACAAACACAGAATGAAGGAGTCTGTAAGGAAGCCAACAAGTATTTACTGTGACATTCCCATTTAACTTTTTCTTTTAATATTGGATTTCAAATGCATGTTATTTTAACTGCTTGGAATGCTGAAACTTTACAGTCTCAGTTGCGCTGTGGATTTAGCACATATTAAAAGCAAAATCACAAGTAGTTCTTTTATCCCCTTATGTAACACTTAAAAAGCTTTACAATATTACCTACATAGGCACCTGCAGAGTTACTTGAGATTCTTTATACTTTAGAGCATTATCTGGAAAATGTATTTTTTCCAATGTGAAACACAAGCTACAAGAAATTATATTCAATTCTCAAGTCGAATTTGCGTAAGTTTTTTCACTATTTTTCCAGGTATAAGCTCTTAATAAAATATCAGGTGCTGGAGTGAAGGATATACAAGTGCAAAACCATTTTCAGATGGGATGCAGGCCTTCTTGCTTTAGACACTATAACATTTCCACAAATGAAAACCATTCCACTAAGTTGATCTCAAAAGTTTTGAAATAGTTCTTTTCAGAACTAAAATGTAAGAATCAAATAAGTATTTCCCTAACTATTGAGTCAGCAATTAATTCTACAAAATCCCTGCCCTGGAATCAGTATAAAGCAGAAGTCAATGCATCAAAGCTGCTGCCCATGCTTACAGACAAGTACTTTATATGATTAATCATTGCGTTGTTGGAATATTTTCTTCTGGTGAAAAGAAGACACTCTTTTTCCACTCAGAACTGAAAGCGTTTTGAAAATGACAGCTAAAACACATTTTGGGTTGGATTGGGTTTTTTTTGGAAATGTACTTGCTGATACTTTTAAAATTCAATTTTAAAATAAGAAATAGTTGATAACTCTAAATCATAGTCAAATTAAACCTGGAGAGAAATAGTAATAGGGTCCAAAAACTCATACTATTTCTAATCACCTATTGGAAATTTCCCAGGTCTAGCTCAAATAAAAACTGAATCAACACAAGTATTAATCTGATCTAAAATGAATGCACTGAAAATTTTCAGGATGTAAAAACTACCAGATCGGTTTCTGAGACCAAATAGCTCCTGAGGATACAAAGAGATATTCATTAGTGTGAACACTTCCCTGAAGCAAAGCCAAGAATATATCAAAAGTTGTCTATTCTGCTTTTCTATTTAGGGGATGCTCGCACCATTAAGCATTTCAAACCTCACACAGGAAGGTCTCTCAGCAGAAGGTGAAGATATTTCCCATTACTTGTGCTACAGACCTTGCATAATTTATTGCTGCTTTGTGTAATTATTAGGAGCACATGCCTGGGAAGAACTATATGCATTATTTAATGCAGCTCCTTTAGTCATGTACAGTGAGCCTCCATAAACTCCTTTGAAAGGTAATTGTTAGTTCATTGCTCATCACTATTCTGTTTGAAAGGCCATCTGAAATCCTTCTTCTTTTTACGTTAGGAATCTTCTAATTTCCAGAAAAGCTTGACTTGGGAAGACTTTTTTATTCTGTTGTGCTGCTTTGGTTTGAATAGCTCTGTCGCTTTCTGGTCATTCTGACATGCTTCAAACATCCTGAAGCTTGACTACAGAATAAGCAGCACTCATTAACCTTCCCAGCCTTGCCAGAAAGGCAGCTAAGCATGGACAGGGTTTGCTGTGAAGGCTCTGACATGGAGCTGCAGTCCTGTGGCTTTTGGATGAGATTTGGTGCGCATCTAGTCAGCTTGGTGAGGGCAGAGGTGGCTTGGGGCCATCTATGAAAGATAGGTAAAAGTACACACATGTGTATGTTCAGACATATTTCCAGCTCAGAAACACACCTCTCCCAAGGAAAGATCTCCATTCCCCAAGTTTTCTACTATCCCTTTCACTCTGCCTGTTCCACTTTGCATTATTCTCTTGCAAGTGTATGTCATACATAACATTAATGGTTGTGTAATAAATCGCATCTCAGCATTACAGGGTTGTTACTATTAGCCACGATGTCTCATTGTAATGTCACTGCATCATAAAAAATTCATATCACTGGTTTGAGAAGACAGACATGATTGGATCAGCAGAGTTCCACGTATTACTGCTAAACATGAAATAAAAAATGCTGGTGGATTAAGGAACAAGTAGAGATTCTAAAAGCAATTTCCTGTCTAAACTCTAGGATAAATGGTAAACACATTCCTTGGGCAGCCCTTAGACAAAACCTATGGAAGTTCTACACTTTTGTTCAGAATATCATTGGTAGTCTTAACTCCAGATTGGAAAGATACAAATGTTGTGAAATGTTAGTGTATTCAGGAGTATTACAGTACTAAAAGAATCTGCAGGTTCTGCAGCATCTCTTGTGTCAGTATATTAATGCTAACTCTTAGAATAGGCCACTTTGATTTAGTACAGACTTTTACTTGGCTCCATGTGTTGGAAATGGGAAGGGCAAAGAATCTTTTTATTAGTGAGAAATAGTCCTCAAAGATAAAATACCACCACTTCCTAGATACCTATAACTCCTTCCTATTGCATGCTATTTCACTTTCTTTTAAGTTGATGGGAAATTTGTTCAGTAAAAACCTGTGGTCAAGCATTTGCATATGTGTAGAAAATGTAAGTATTCTCTGGGGAAACTCAAGGGCTATGATTCTTTGGTAAATCCTCATGTGACTACAAAAGGAACCTAGGAAAAAATCTTGATACACTTTACCCATCAAGGCTGATTTATCTGTGACTAATGACTCTTCAAATTGGCCTTTAATATGTTATGCTTTGAAACTTAATTTACTGTATATTTCATACTTTGTTTCTCTGATTTATATTGTAATCCTTTAAAATAAAGTAGAAAAATACATGATAGAATAGTTGATCATGCTGAAGTTACATTGCAGTTCATGACATTGAAAGCTGTAAATAGTGAAGTTCTGATTAAAATTTAAATGCTAATTAAGCACAGTGATTTGAAAACTGCCCTTTGGTATTCAAACACAGAAGAAAGTCTTCATATTTCAGAACACATACAAAGACTGCTAAAAACAATAAAAATCAGACAAGTTTTATTATTCCCCAAGGAAGTGGCATATTACTTGAATCAAACATATATAATAAACTACAAAATTGTTTATTCAAAAATTTTTAGGACCGACTGGGAAAAATATTTTCACAAGGGATTCACATTCCAGTCCTATTGGCAAGGTTTCTTTAAAAGTGGAAATCAACACGAGCCACTAGAAATAGATTGGATCTTTATTTTGATTTATGAAGATGGAAAGCAAGTTTTGTTTGGGCAAGCAGAGCCTGTTAAATTTAATTAAGATATATGATCTTTAATCTTCATTGCGATCACTATCCTGGGTAACGGGCCATAGAAACTGACACATTTCCAATTAAACCAGTCATAGATAGAAGTCAAACGATGGCCTGTACTTAGCTAGATCAAGACATGCAGGTGTGGCAGACAGGTATTTAAGCAGCAAGCCATGACTTTATTAACTCAGTTCCATGGGGAACCATCCATTCATCCTTTCTCACACACCAGATGATTATCAGGGCCCACTATGTGCTTCCTTGGCTCCCATTCTTGGTCCCCTAGCTTGGGCTAGGCTCTCTCCATGCTCACCTCCAGGAATCAGGTGACAGAGACCCATGCAGCTGTAACTGAAGGGAGGAGGAATGTCAAGCCAAAAGGAATATCTGCTCAGGAAAAGCTACAAGTTTCCCTTCTCTCCTCAAGCAGAAGATCTCATTTTGGCATTTGGGCTGCCCCTTTCAGTCTTTGTCTCCTCTGAACACAGTCAAAAACTGTGAAAAAACATTTTTATTTTTCTTCAGTATTTTCTTTGAGCTCCTTTCCTTTTCTCTGACTTGCACCTTCACAAAAAAAAAAAAAAAAAAAAAAAAGGTGGAAGAACTCTGCCACTTTGACTCACTTGAACTCAGATCTTACCTTATTTATAGGAGGAAACTGATCAGAAATATATGAAGCGTGAAGCAAAAGATTTCCTGAAAGCCAGATCAGGATTAGAGTTTGAGTGATACAAAGATCTCTAACCCCTGTGAATAGAGAAAACAATTTTCTACATTTATATGGATGCTTTTCCAATCACTCCATTACAAAATAAGCCTATTTCAGTTTGCCAGCTGCCCACTACTTGAAGGTCTGTTCCACTTTTCTCCAGTTCACCCTAGGAAGACACAAGAGACAGGTTAAATTGTTCTTAGTTTTCCATCAGGGATGATATTTTAACTTGCTTTACTTCCATGGTCACAGGACAATGTGATGGGATAATCCAGTATTATAACCTGTGTAGCTTTCATGTGTCTCTCACCTACACCTAAAACTCAGTCTAAATTAGATTTTGAGCAATACAGTTTGTGTGGGAATTCAAAAGCAGTTTTACTTCACCAACTGAATCTCTGTAGCTGAAAACTTAGCAGGAGCTCTGGATACTTTACATAATTTTAAATACCTACACTTTCTCTTGACTACTGCAATACATTTGAATCTGGCAAGTTTGCACTTGGACACGTTGGGTGAAGTTGTAACAGGTGTATATTTGCAGTCCATCACAATAAATTTAGCACTTGATTTGTTACCCATCTAATATTTCATGGTCTCTTAGCCTTTGTCTATTTCAGACCATAAATTAGTCAAATTACAGCACATCAGCTTTGCCTGTTCGGAACAAAATTTCTCCTGAACCTAAACGGTGTGTGTGAGTAGTCCCGGTTTCTGCATCCCAAAACATAAATGGGGTCAGTTGTTTAATGCTGTGCCTGTCAGATCATTTCCTCATAATCTTCTACCCCCTACAGCATGAAATATGACTGTGGGTGATACAGCTGCACATGAAATCATTGAGCATGTCTTAAGTTTCAAGCTACAGCATTTAACTTTCCTTAGCAAGGATCACTGCAAGCGGGGACACCCTGCCACCTACATCAAACTTTACCTTTTGATTTTTGAAAAGGTCTGGAGATGAGGATTGTGGCCATCTGGAAAGATCAGCTCAGAAATTTTTTCTCCTGTAAACTTTTTGGCATGATTCATAGACCATTTAGGGTAAAAAAAAAAATCAAGAGCCTGGAACACATGGTGCTGGAAGACCCTGCCATCCACACATTCTGGTTATTTTCTGAACCTGCAAGAAAGAAAAAGCTGGATGGAATGGTAGCTTTATGTGGCCTTACTTCTGTGATGGGACACTATTTCAGCACTTGAGAAAAAAATTCTCTTTCAGGGCTCCCCACAGACCAAAACTATTCTTTGGGAGCATTTTTCTTCTTCTGAATACATCTAAGTTGTCAGGTACGTGGACAGAGAAATGTCATCTTTTTATATATGTTTGTGAACTTCAGAAAAATAAAAGTAATAAGAATCCAGCTGTGGATAATGTGAGAATCATGGAAGATTCTGTACCTGATTTTACATTAAGAAGATATAATTATGAAAAATATCACTGTGGCACATCTTGCCACAGGTTCCATGAAGGCATGTGCTTAGCACAGGCCCAGTTGTGAGGTCTTGGTGAGGTCTTCCTGTGTCCTTTACCCATTGCTTTTACCACACTGCTGGCCCTGACATTTCCAGGTCCCAGTAACATGCGGTCTGAGTAACAGAAAATGTACAATCATATTGCCAGCTGCTGGATTATCCATATTGGGTATTGATTAATGTGAGCTACCACGATAATTTGAGGTGAATTCCTGTGCTTTTCTTGCCTGGGTTGGGTGAAGAAGTGTGTGTAGTGCGTCTTTTGTGATATCGCCCATAGAGAGTGTTGCTTAGAAAAGCAGAGCTATTGAGCATGTTCATTTCACATTTGTAACAGGGCTGGTTCCCTGGAATTTAGTGACAATAGTTTTTAATTAACCTCTTTGATTTGCCTAAATTTATTTGCTGTAAATTTTGAGAATGACCATTCCCCCTTGCTGTCAAACTAATACAGATCTTGTCTGGGTGTATGTGAAGGATGAATGGTTGGAGAAAATTTTAATAGGAACAAAAAGTTATTGGTAGAAGAGTGTACTTCATTTCCAAATGCATTTTCAGATTTGCATATCTCTTTTCTTCTGTCATGAATCCTCCAAATCTCTAAAACTTTAGATGTGTTTATTATAGATGTTTTCAGTCAAGCCTGTTCTAATTGTAACTATTATTCATGCAAAAATCATGAACTGGGTTACTTTACCACCCATAAAACACCAGTAATCTAAATTACATTTTGCAGCAACCTGCTAGTTATTGAGGTTAAACATATACTGACTGTAATAGGAGGTCAGACCTGTGTTAAGCACATTTGGAAGTGGCTCTTTCCTATTCTGATGAGAAGAAGTGAAAATACCAAAACGTGGCATTTTAATCTGAAATAACTCTTTTGAAACAAAACATTTTTTTCACATCCAGACTAGGTATGAAGTTAAAGCTGAGCTGTATGAAAAAGGACTTTTTTCTCATTGTTTACACAGAAACCTTGGGGAGAAAAGATAATACTATGCTAACCAAATGTGTTCTAATAATGTCTGTATATACATGTGTGTGTATATATATGTATGTATAGCATACATAAACCTATATTGGTGTTCATGTAAAAGTGGATGAGGAGCTTTAGGAGCAGGAATGATCTTTCCATCATATCTCTTTCTAATACCTAGGAATTATATGAAGACTCAATACTCCAGATCAACAAAACCAAGGACATATTAGAGTTTTTAATTAGCAGGATGATACCAGCTATGAGAACTTGCTAAGGGTTTATGGACAGGATTTTCTCCTGGGTCATTCTCTTGTTTTTGTCTGCTTATAAAACAGAAGAAACTACTGCTAAAGGGGCTTTTGTCATCTTAGTGAGTAACTTTTGCCACCTGAAACCATTGAAATTTCTCCATCTAATAAGAGTGAGTTACTAAGTGAGGTAGCAGAAAATATCTCGAGTGCATTGTGATTTCCTCCCTCCATACCTATTGTAACATTAGGAAAAAGTTTCTGCCTTATTGTATTTAACACTTTGTCATTGTTTAGTTTGTGATTAAAATAATTTTACTGACAAAATTTACTTTTAGTGTTTAGGTCAAGCAAGCCAAATTTTTAGTCCAATTCCTAGACAGTGATTGCTATTTTCAGGCAATTAGATAAAGGAAAAGTGGCAAGAAAAAACTACTCAGCAAGTTTTCAGTGATCTGGGTAACAATCTGTTAAATAATTATACTGATACACTTAGGAAGTGCTAGAGCATCTTTCCCTTTCTCTTTTCCTTTCCTTTCTCTCTGGTACATAATAGCAGTTTGCCAGTCTGATGCACTCTCTATATAAACTGTTCCAGACCTCTTGCTACCACAGATTAAATAGCTACATATAAACAAAGGAGGGCACATCAGGAGAGAATTTCTTGGGTTTAGAATGACCCAGAAGCAAATGGTTTCCCAGTGTCACATCTGACAGGACAGCCCATGGCTCAGAGCAGCATCTTGCTTCTCAGCTCTGAGATGGCTTTGAACTGTTCTGCCAGCCAAAGCCTGCAAGACCCCAGCTCTCATCACATCTACAGCAAAGCCCTCACTGGAAGCCAGACAGAGAGAAAAGAGAAGTTGGCCTCCCTTCTTGCTGACACTGGCTGCTGCAAGCCCTCTGGTTGACATGCAGTGATTGCCACTGCAGAGCAGCCTCCTGAGTGGCTTCAAGGTCTTCTGCTGCTGCAGCTGAAGTTTGGCAAAGTTGGCACCAGGGAAGGCAACATTTGTTTGGTTTGTAGATTTGCTTGCTGGTCCTATAAGTTTGTGTGTGCATGAGAGCTAGTCAGAAAAAAAGAATCAACAACTGTCTCTGATAGAAAAGCACTTCAGAGTTCTGGTGTTGTATCTTGGTGCAGAAATTGGGATGGCACTGTCTTGTCAGAGAACCAAGCAGGCAGCCCAGGTGCAGCACGGGAAAGGCAGTGGCACCAAGCCATAACTGGCTGAAGTTCAGGCTTCAGCTATGTATCTACTGCTAATGGGCAGAAATCTGCAAACAGATGATACCTGGCCTTCAGCGTGATTTGCAAAAGAAGATTTCCCCATATTTTTACATCAGAAGGGTACTCAGTGAGATTAGGATCTCAGAAATCTCTGTGCTAAATCTCTGTAATGAGATGTTATCGCCTCCTCAAGCACTTAGCTGCTAAATAGAGGAGTCTTTAGCAAAGACTGCAAAGGCAGTCTTTTATCCTTGTTTAATAGATTAGGAAATGAGGTGATCAAATAATTTTCACCGTAGTCTTTAAGATCTTTCAGGGAAAGGAAAGAACTGAACTCAACTCATCTCAAACATCTAAATTCAGTTCCTTGTCTCTTAAGATCATTCTTCCTTTCCTCTTCCCTCCTAGATTTTTTTTACAAAGACTGCAATCACAAAATGTATCAGCCTTTACCTGTTTGTGTAAATTCTCCTACAACTGAAAGCAGAGTAATTGCTTGATAAGCACAGTCCGTTTTTGCAAGGAGGCTCCAAACTTTGTCTCTCCTGCAGGCAGTTTTGTTGTGGTGTGTGAAGCTACAGCATTCACAAGATTATACTGGCAGGAAGGAGAGCAGCTGGATGCAGCTGGAACTGAAATCATTTACTCGTGGTAATGTTTTTAGAGCTGGTAAAACTCACAGTCATGCACACATTGGAAAAGAGAGGGTTTCAAAATCAGGAAATACGCAGAAAGCATGATTGTTAAAAGCTGTATCACCCCACGGTTTTGGGACAGATTCTCAACTTTGGGGCTTGATAATACATAGAGACACAATGTCTTTCACTCCTTTGAATCACTAAATTCTATCGCTTTTTTTTTTCCTTTTTTTTTAATAGTTACTGTTGGCTGATGTATTAACTTTGTAACAGCTTCCATGGTGTCCCTTTTTTAGTGAAGTGTTTTAAAGTCCCTTAGTTACTGAACTGCTCATATTTACATTTGCAGATCCAGTGATTACAGGACTGAACAATTCATTTTTTAAATTAGAAGGTCCCAAGTTTACTGCAAATACATGTACAATTAACTTTGCCTGATGAGATATAGCCACCAAATTTTGAATAAATCCAAACAAGATGCTTTTTTATTTGATGCAGTAAATGTGCTCTCTATAAAGCTGTTATAGTACTTATTTGTATGAAATCTATTTTGTTCTACACATAGTATAAATCAGTTTCATTCTGTTAAAGTGCAGAAAAAGAAGTTTTTCAGATTCCAGCAAAAGCAAAAGTGTGTCAAGGTTTGAGTGGGCATTACCTCTTCATACTGAAATGGCTTCCTTTGCCCATATGTAACAAATAATATCCATTCAGGGTGTGTGCTATAAATGCATCAAATGTACAGCAGTAGTTTTATGTGTGTGAGTGAGCCACGGAATATGTGATCTGCAAGCCATTGTGAGGTGCTGGGAGAATACACTTCATGAAATGGATACCTCAACATACTTGCCAAAAGCCCCAGATGATCATTTTAAAAGTGTTTTCAAATATTTATGGGTCTTTAGGGGACCTATAAAGACCATTTACTCACCAGAAAAAAGACCAATGTAATCTGAAGAAAAAATTATTTTTCTGAACACCCAGCTGCACCAACTAGGTGAGATATATTGATATTACTTGCATGTAGATATGTCAAAAAATGGTTTTCTTAGTATGTGAGGTTTGCATATCTGTAGTGGAATATATCAAATTCCAAATTCAGTACTGGAAAGTTACATTTGTTTAGAAGTCCTGTGGTCACTGAGGAGACACAAGCTATTTCACAGCCTTCCTTGAAGCAGGGAAAACCACCTTGAGTCTTTAAGTCTCTGGAACCCCCTTTGCTTTCTCCAAATGAAGAAGTCAAACACCTGTATATCTCAAGTATGAGCAAAACCTACTATGAATCAACAGTGTCTGTTTCATGGAGAATACTTGTGTCGGAATATAGTAAATTACAAGCTACACATAACAATCTCCAGAATTGTTAGCGTGGGAATACACTTTGGTACCAGTTATGAAAATAGCTAGAACAACCCACTTGCTATGGTTTCAACAGCTGAAAGTAAACACTGTGGTTCTGAGGCAGCCTGAAAGGAGAATAACAGGTATTTTAGTGTTTGAAACTAAATTTAAAGATGTTTTAATGTGCTCAGAGCTGCAAATCTGGTAAACAGCTTTCTTGTCCATCATGTAATAGAAAGTATATTCACTTGTAGACACAGATGGAGAAATCTCAACATCAAAGTACCTTATTGGCCATCTACCATTTTTTTCCTGCTCCTGTGATAATGAATGATGTCACTGCAGTTTACTGTCCCAGTCTTATTTTCTCCATAGACTACCAAAGGTATTAAATTTCCACTTCCAGGATTTTTTTTCCTCCTTCATTCCAATCAGTTGTTGTAATAATTTATATACAGATTTAATTCTTCAGTGGCATAGTATCAATTGAATTAGGTTTGTTTTGCAAACAAAGCATAAAAGAATGTCTTCCTGTCTCCTAGGAACTGTTCTGCTACCTGGTTCCAGTGGCCTTATCTTTTCCTTCCTTTTCTGTTGGGCTTAAACATCCCCTTTCCTTTAGCACTTTTTTATTTCTATCCTGAGATAAATACATTCTATCTGAATCACAGAAAATGTATGTCATCAGATTTGCTCTCTGATCTCATTTCTGTTGACCTCTATCCATCCAAGGTCTACCTACGTTCATTTCTCTGAAAGCTCTTTTGGCTGTTTTAGCAAATTTATTGCTTTTTCCTTTTAGAAAAATTGGAGCACCATGAATGAAAATTATTCCTTTTCTGAACTAAAAGAATAAGCATACAGGATATATTTCTTCTTTTTTACTCCATCAGCTGCTTGTCTACTTTCAGCAAGATGAAATGGCTATATGAAAAAACCACAAATCTGGAAATATAGTTGCTTTCTGCAAAAGACAACTTTTCTAATTACTATGGCAGCAGAAATTATCAAATTATGAATTTCTGCATACTGTATAGGGTTTTTTGAGGAGAGGGGAAAGAGCATTTGGACAAAACTTATAACAGTCATCTGAAAATATGAGATGACTGGTTAAAATAAACATAATAAAGGTGCAGTCTGAACATTTGCAAACAAATCACTATTAAATTTTGCAAAATTTTTACTCAGGCACTGCTAAGGTATCCATTTTCCTTAAAGGAAAAAAAATAGAAAAAAATAAACAAAGGAAAAATTATTTTTACATCTCAGTTTGAGAAAAAGAAGAATCCATTCTTGTCTACATGCTGCCAATTTATGTGGATCATTTCTATCATTTTCATGCTGATGAAATGTTATTTTAGCCAATCATATTTATGTTATATTCTGGATAATCTGACCTGGAATTTATGCTGTAAAGAAAGGACTTTTTTTTTTTTAAGAGGTGAATGTATTAAAAGAATGCAATAATTATACTCTTCAGGCTTTTTTCAGCCTAAAAGTTTTAGATAAGGTTGCAAATCTGCATGGAACGGTCTGAGTTGGAAGGGACATTAAAGATCATCTAGTTTCAGCCCCCTGCCACAGGCAGAGACATCTTCCACTATCCCAGGGTGCTCAGAGCCCCATCCAACCTGAGCTTGAAGACTTCCAGGGATGCGCAGCCACAGCTTCTCAGAGAAACTTGTGCCAGTGCCCCACCAACCTCTCAGGAAGGAATTTTTTCCTAATATCTCATCTAAACCTACACTCAATTTGAAGCCATTCCCCCACATGGGAAGCAGGAGCCAAAGTCCATCAGCTCCTAGGAATTGCCTCAGTGTCAGCCTTTCAAAAGAAAGCAACGACATGGGACCAATTCCTTTCATTACCAGGGAATCTGAATCAAGTTTGCAGGCCTTTGCAGGGACACAAAGGGGAAGATCACAAAACCTCCTCTGCACTTTTCTGGATTAATCCACACAGAGATATTCCTCTTGTTGCCCTCCAAAAACCCCTTGCACAGCTGTTGTGCTTTCCTCCAGGGAGAGTGGTAAGATGATCTCTGTGCAAGCCATGCCCAGAAGCAAAGTGCCTCTCACACGTGTGGCACAGCTCACAGGAGGGGACACCTTGCAGCTCTCAGCTCTCTCAGCCTAACAGCAATTTCCCTTTGGATTTGTGATCCAGACACTGAGCACCTGCAGAAGGTGCTAACTCCAAATAAGTTCCCAAACAGAAGTTCCAGCCTCTGATAATGTGTGAAAAGCTGGTGTGTGCACAGAGCTGGGTGATGTTTAGTTAAATTCACCGAGCTGTTCCCAGAAGTTGGAGCAAGGTGAGGACATGAAATTTGCACTGGGGAAGGTGGATGCCAAGGGGATTGTGTGATGTGGTTGCCAGTTACAGCAGGGAGCTGAATTCAATGACCAATGAGGTCTCTTTCAACCTTCTACTCTTGAATAAGTGTCAAATAGATTTAAGCAAGTGTTAGAAACTACTATATTTGATCTTAGCCTGTCATGTCAGGACTGCCAAGAGGAAAGTTGGTCCTACCCTATGTATTGCATGGTGCTTCATAGGTCACATATCACAACATATTACTCATCCTACAGATTTATAGAGACACTCCAAAACCCAGAAATTAGCATTTACCCTATTTCCCATTCGAATCTCACCATAGGCCTGCTCACAGTGAACATCTGGAAATTGTGCAGCAAAGAAAAGAAATAACTCACTAACAGCTAACAGAAACACATATCTAACTTAACTTATCTGTACTTATAATTCCAGGAATACATTGCAACTGCATTCAAGACTGATTAAAAAGGGAAGCAACTTTGAAATTCTGCCAGATATGTTCCAGCATGAATGACTGCCTTTCTGTCTCACACACAGAACACACCAAGAAGCTGTGTTGCATATTGCAGCAATCTCCTATTCCAGCAGGAAGAAACTGTCAGAGATAAGGCAAGAGATATGCAATATTATAACCATTATTTATTCTCGATTAATGAAAGGGGAAAATAGCCCTTTTAGTTGCAGCTTGCATGCAGAAAAACATTAATCTTACAGAGCCCAGACTGTCTATTGTATTCACAATATATTAGCAGTTAGCTGATCTATCAGCTGAGATGAATTATTACATTGGCTTACTGTGATATCAGTTTTCATTATAGGGCAGTCATCCAAGTCCTCTCCTATTCTGTTTGCATATCCTTATTTCTTTGCTTTTCCTTTACCCTTTGGATCCTCTCTGGCCAGGAGGTTTGTAGGCTGAATACACTGGGGATTTTTTAATGTCTGAAATGCATGAAGAATTAGAAGATGCAACGAATCAAGTAAATGGTTTTCCAGAGGATCTGTCGAGTTTGTATCACACCTTCTTTTCATTGACCAAACCTCCTTCTCCTCAGACTAAAACATGTTACAGCTTAGGTAGACAGGGGAGGAAAGGAGGATTGGGGTTGTTGGTTTGGTCGGCTGTTCTTCATTTGTTGTTGTCTGTTGTTGTCTGGAGTTAGCTTTGTTATTTTGTTTTAATCGTTTGATTTTCTTTTTTTTTTTTTTTACTCCATGTTACACCATATTGGCTCTACCAGCTAAATAAAGGAAGATGTTCCAGAGAGAAATTTGCAGCCCTAGATTTATATAGTGCATGATTTCAGGACAAAAAGAGAAAAAAGGTAGAGGAAGGACAGAATGGTAGGCTCCTGTCTAGTAGAGATGGCTCAGGAAATGCCCTCAAGGACAGATTTTCTAGCCTTTGATATTGCCAGTCTGCAAGGCTTTGGACACACTCTGAGCAAACCCATGGATTTTACAGGTTCCTCATAACAAAGTTCACTCCAGCATCTTGGCAGCTGTCCTCCAGGATGTCCCTGGGGCATCTCTTCCTGCCTCCAAAGCTTCAGGTTTTTGGACAAGAAGGCATGGGATGTGTGTGGGAGGAGTTCAATTTAACAATATTTTCATGTTAAATTGGCAATAGCACTTGACTGGCAGCAATAGCAGTCCCTCCCTGATGTAGCTTAGTCTCAACCCATGGGCAGTACCTGCACCCATGCTAGATAATGCTGCCTTTTTAGTAAGACTTTTGCAGGTCTGGAGCCCTGGGACTACAATTGTCACTACATGCACCTCCCTGCAAGTTTCCTCAGCTGCCATGGGGCTTCTGCAGGATTACCAAGTACAGCCTGGGGGGAACCACTGTATGATCAGGATGTTTTTCCATATGACAGAGAGCCTGAGTCTTTAAAGTCTGCATATTCACTCACAGACATGCATATAAGTGCACATGTACTTTGCAAAAGGAACTTTAGCAGGTTTTTTCCTTACTTAAGGCATTTATTTCCCTCCTTCACCCTTCCCTTGCTCCCCTTAGAAATCACTGTCTCTCTCTGATGGCTTGCCTGCTTCAAGCTGTATTGTACAATTTTTGGGGCAGGGTTTCTTGTACCTTGCCTATGTTTGAAGAGGAAGCAGCAAGCACCACTTCAAGTCTAAATAATGACAGTAATCATTTCCAGCAGACAGACAATCTCTTCCTGGCTGGCTGTAGTCTTCAGCCAGACTCTTCAGCCAATGTAACTGGCAGCCCTGATATTTCCTCTGAGCCTGGCACAGAGTTAGGATGCTTTGCAGTGTTCTAGATGTCAATTTATCAATTTATTCCCTAAAGCAGTTTGATTTTGTTGCATGTGAAAATATATACTTATCTATTAAAGGAAATACAAGTGGAATAAACCAGGAAATATTAAAACACAGCAGGATGCAGTGAGATATGCTGTTTTTTTAAACAGTGTCAGTAATCCTAATAAAATACAGATGCAATCACGTTGAAGGAGCTGTATGGTAATAAAAAGTGAAGAAAGGAGCAAGGTGCATAAAAAGAAGGGGCAGCCCTCAGGTGGAAGAATGACTGAATTCAGCAAAGACATAATGTGGTGCCTGTTACAATTGAACAGATTTGCTTTCAAAATGTAAAGTCAGTGGGTGGACTGCTTTAATGCCCAGTGTAACTCCACCAAATTCAATGGAATTATACCCATTTTGAATGTAGCTCTGCATAAGCTATATAATATACTGTAGATGTGAATAAAGTCAGATGGACAGAATTGAAAAAATAAAATTCATGTTCATTTTCTTAAATTCATTTAAAATTCAAGGCCCTTTTCGTTCATTTTCCAAGAATATTCACAGAGATCATACTTTGGTCATGGAAAGCAAATATCTAAGAAATGCTAATTCTTTCAAGTTTTGGAGCCCTCCAGGAAATTTATTTGGTTTCTGTCTTACGTCAGTTTTCTGAGTGGGGAGTTGAAACAACACCATGTGACACAAGAAACCAGTTCCCCAACACCACCAGCCTTTTATTCTCTCTTTGTACACTATATAACACATAGAGAAATTTGCTACATGACAGATTTGTGTCTGTTACAGATAATAATAATAATAATAATAATAATAATAATATCTAAATATGAAGATATATTCTTTAAATGTAAAGCCTGTAAAGAATAAGGCAATCATCAGGCATAGTCACCATGGGTTCTCAAAGGGAAAGCCCTATTTTAACTAATTTGATACCCTTCAGTGATAAGGTCACCTGCCTAGTGCATGAAGGGAAGGCAGCCAATGGAGCTCTTCTGGATTCTAGCTACGGTTTTGTTACTCTCCCTCACAGCACCCTTTTGGGCAAGCTGGCCAGCTGTGGGATGAGGGGGCTGGGTGAGTAACTGTCTGAAGAGCAGGGCTGTGAGCAGGGTGGCAGTGAATTGGGATACACCTGACTGGAGGCCGGCTCAGTGCTGTTCCTCAGGGTTCAACTGTAGCACCAACTTCGCTCAATGTCTTTATCAATGATCTTGGTGAAGGAGTTGAACACACCATTAGCAGGTTTGCTGTTGATACCAAGCTGGGAGGTGCTGTTGGCTCTTCTGAGGGACAAGATGCCTTGCAGATGGATCTTGATAGATTGGATCATTGGGCTGTGATTAAGGGGATGAAATTTCACAAGTCGAAATACTGGATTCCACACCTAGAATCAAGTAATGACAGACAGTGTAAATTGGGAGAGGAATGTCTGGAGGGCAGCCCTGCAGAAAGGGATCTGGGGGTGCTGGGCAGCAGCTTCAGTCTGAGCCAGCAGAGCAGGCCTGGGTAAACCCCATTCCAGGGGGCATCAAACCAGTTGGTCAAAAGAGGGGATTATCCCACTGTATTGGGTATTGGTGCAGCCTCACCTCAAGTGCAGTGTTTAGTTCTGGGCCCCACAATTCAAGAAGAATCTTAAAGTCCTTTCCTGCCATATGAGGGAAGGCTGAGAGAACTGGGTTTGTTCAGACTTGAGAAAAGAAGGCTGACCTTATCATCATGTTCCTGTATTTAAAGGGTGGCTACGAAGAAGAGGGAAACTCCCTTTTTACGAAGAATTGCATGAAGACACTGCAAGGTCATAGTACAAGTTACTCTTGAAGAGATTCTGATTAGACAAAAGAGGAAATTTTTTCACAATGAGAACAATCAGCCATTGAAATAATCTTCCCTGGATGGATTCCCCAACATAAGAGAATTTTAGCATTTGACTGGACAGCATGGGACTGAACCATCTTGGCTTTTGCCATCTTTATGGTGCTCTCCAATCTGGGATGCCATGATTCTGAAAATGCATCCAGAGTACAGCAAAGCTGGTGAAAGGGCTGTATGGAATGTCCCATGAAGAGCAGCTAAGAACTTTGGGCTCGTGTAGTTTGGATAAAAGGGGACAACTTCATTGCTTTCTGGGGAGAGGAAATAGAGAGGGAAGCTCTTTTCCAAAGGAACCAGAGATAGGAATAGTTCAAAGATGCACCTGAAGAGTTTTACACTAGACATTAGAATACTTTTGTTTACTGGGGGTGTGTCAAGCCCTGGAATAGGTTTCTGGAAAGGTCGATGCCCCAAATCTGTCAATGGTTAAGAGGCATTTGTATAATACCCTTGAAAAGATGCTTGAACTTTTGGTAAACCCTGAATCTGTTAGGAAGTTGGACTAGATGATGGTTGTATGTCCCCTCCAACTGAGATAGCCTAGACAGGAGTCTAAATATTTCCTAGTTGCATTCAGAAACTTATCAATAACCAAAACAAGTGTGCAAAGTAGAATAATCTGAAAAAAAAAAAAAAGCATAAGATTCTTTTGATAGTGGTGGAAAAAATGCAGGAAAATATTTTGCATAGCATTTTACATGTGAAAGCATGTCAGTATTGCAAGAAAAAAAGAAGAGATGCATTTCTTTATGTATTGCACATGGGAATCTCATAATCAGTACATTATCCAAACATATATGTGATTTTCCCTTCCTGGTCTAATGGAGTTTTAGTAGCTCACTGCCTAAGCTTAATAAATGTTGTTAGTCTGCAGGGTTGTCTGAAGTTAGGCCTTAATTGCTCTGCTCAGATCCTTGGCAACTTATTTTGGTTTCCAAACATTTCAAAAGGTCAGTATTGCTGGAAAAGTCTTACTTGGCTGTGCATCTACTTCACCAGGGTTTGTGAGGTAGTTTTTCTGTTACAGGAACACCTGACATTCACATGGAGGATGACAGAACCACACTTCTTCAGGGTGGCAAAAAAGAACACTTAGTAGTAGTTAATAGCAGTCACTGGCTTCTTTAAAGGCAGTAACAAAAATGAAAAAGTCAAACTTTTTTTGGTAGTGACAGAATATGGAACAAGAAGCAGAAAAATACAAATTCCAGCTTGGAAGGTTCAAAATAGGCATTAGGAAAATTCTTCTCACTGAAAGGGTGATGCTGCCATGGAACAGGTTACACTGGGACGCTGTGAAATCTCAGAACCAGACACAGCTGTAGTTGACCTGATCTAGTGCTGGCAATAATCCTGCTTGGAGCAGGGATTGGGGCTCAAGGACCTCTGCAGGTCTCTTCCAACCAACACTATGATTCTGTCATTCTAGCATCTTTTGGGTTTGGTTTGAGGTTTTCTGTTTGTTTTTTATTTCTCTGGGAGCCTTTGGCTGACTTTGATCCCTAAGGAGTCCTCTTCCACACTCTGCTCTTGAATTGCCATGGCTTCACATTTCTGCACATTTATCTCTCTGGAAAACTGACCGCAAAATGAAACAAAAAGTTTCCCTGCTCATTGACTCATCCTGTGTCTGTAAGACCTTCTCACAAATCTCAACTGGACACAAATATAAAGCAGAAGGCCTAAATGGCAAGCCTGATGAGGCACTGTCTTCAGCTGTGCAGTGGTTTACATGTTATGTATACACAACCAAAAATCTCAAGTAATGTTTTGGTTTTTCATCCTGGAAGAGGGACAGAAAAAGAGAGAAAGGGTAATAATGCAAATCATGCTCTCAAATGTCTTCCAAAACTATTAAATTTAACACTGGGATATAATAAAGAAATAGTCATATGATTTACATATACAAGGATGCTCATTTATAAGAGATCTGAATCAGATTCTGGATAAGGCATGTGGATTTGACTTTCTAGGGGTACAAGAAATAGGCATTTTTGTGTAGTCCTGTAGTTGTCCCTGTTTTACGTAAACAAGTCATGGTATATTACAGTTTTAATAGAAACTGTAGCACTTGCACTCATCTTTATTTTGCTTGTGTCAAAGATATAAAGTCAAGACTTCCTCAAACACAACCATATGTGCAATTGATGTTTTACAGGATGTGTATCACTGTTATTCTCTTGAAATATTCCTAGGAGAAAATTTAGCACTCTGAATAAGACTGCTGTTGCCATTTAAAATGAAGAAAGAGGTTTTTCTTGAAAAGAAGCTTCCTTTTAAAAAGAGATCCCAAATTGTCTGAGATGGTTCTAATAGAACTCACTTTTAATTACCTTTCATCCCACTCCTCTTTGAAGACAGCACTACTATTACCAAACTCAAATCTATGAAAAGGTGAATGACCAAAGAGATTCTCTTCAGGAAACCAAAAGCCTCTGTGGTCTTTCTTGATGTTCCTCCTTAGCCAACTGTATCTGGCTCTGTTGAATCTTCTTTGTCCTCTTCTGATATTAAATGTCTTTCCTTTGGTTTTGCATCCTTTTAAAATGAATAATGTGTTCAGGTATCTTTGTCATGCACTCATCATTCTTTTTCCTCTGAGAAGCTTTTTCATCTTTTTCTGTCCAGTGAGCAACCTTTTGGAACTGCTTCTTCCAGTGCAGGTCAGCCAGGCTTCAGCTTCTCTCATGTTGTTCAGACTAGATGTTACTGACAAATTTCTACAGACTAGAAGATTTAAATATAGGCTCCCCATGCCTTCAGGCTTCAGTTCCATAAAGGGGATGCCTTTTCCTGCACTCCTACAAACACCAAGGTGTTGTAATGGAATTCAGCATAGTACAGGATCAGACATCTAAATAAATAGTCAAATCCCTTAAAAATACCATTAATACTCAGATTTAAGATGAGGTTTTCTGTAATTAGATGAAAGGATGCATATATTGAATACATTCATTTCAGTTTCCTGTCCAAAAGTCTCTTTGTCATGCAGCACAGGGTGAACACAAAATAGGCTTGAATCAGAGTCAGATTTTAATGCTCTGATTTTTTCCATAGTCTCAGAGGAGTGGCTGTATTCACCAAAGCCATTCTTCTGATTTATAACTTCTGACCACTCAGATCCTTGCTCATGTAAAAGCTGGGGAAATCTGCAGTGATTTTAGCATTAGGTATAGACACGACTCCTTTCTTGTTCTAGGCATGAGCTCATCACTGATGGATATTAAGAACTTTCTTTTTTCTATTTATGTATCTGTTTTTACTTGGTTGTCTCATAACAATGACTTTTCCAATTATCTTCACATATAAGTTTTGATACGGTAGCAAAGTCTCTTAAAATAAAGACACTAGACCCACAAAAATCTGGTATGTGACTACTTAGCCCACTGAGACTGTTAGTGATGTGAAGGAATGATCTCAAATTCCCTTGGCTTTTTGTATGCTACTGAGCATACAAACTGTAGGAATGCACATTGGTCTGCAAAATAAGAACTTGAATAATGCAAAAGAATAAAAATTTGGAGGATGTAAAAAATTTTCTCTGACTGAAATCTGGCCTGGCAATAGAAAACCAGATTTGCATGTTAACATGGAGAACATATACCTGTGTCTCCAGAAGTCAATTCTCCACTTGATTTTCTTTGTTGTTGGAGGTGGGAGGAGTTTAAAGACCAGGGAGAGAAAGTGGAAGATGAAAAGGAATTTGCAGTTCATTGGCAAAAGTAACCCTTTTTCTATAATTCCTCTGAAAACAGGCAAATATGTTTAGGGTTTGGTTTTTTTCTTACGCACTCACACCCAGAAATGGATAGAAGAGCACAGTTTTCTTAACATCAAACAAAAAATAGGGACATCTGATAATAGTCAACAGTGACTGAGATGCAATAAAGTGAATTCAGTATATGGCAAATGTTATTTGTGTTATCTATCACTCACAAAAATATAATAAAAAAACCACACACACCAAAATCTAACATTGACCTTATGGTTATACATGGATGTGTATCAAAATTGTCAGTCTGAATGCTCCATCTCTGCGAAAGTTCAGTGTGGATTTAAAGTTTGTGGTTTCCTACTGTCTCCATAAAGGGATTCAGCCAAGGCTTTGGTTCCAGGCACTATTGAACACTGTCTTTAAAAAGTATTTTAGGCATTTATTATAGGACATAAAGAAACAAACAATAAGAAAGCCATATTTTAGATTTCATTTAATTTTTAACTCTACCGGCTCTTCTGAAAGACTCCAGGCACATATAGGTAGACTTACTGGAGCCTCTTTTACAAGTGCAGAAGTGGTATTTTGGTGCTTATATTTGTTCAATAATCAAGAATCCATTTAGTGCCAATCTCTGCAAAGAGGATAGAAAATTGGGTCAAATATTTGGTTAGTCAAGGTGTGAGTGAATGGTGAGTGGCCAGAATTCCAATTCCCCCTCTCATAATATCAGCAGATTTTACCCCCTTTTAAAAGATATTTCTATTTCCACCCTGCCTCCACCCACCTCATTGCTGCCGAAAAATTCAGCAAGATTCTCTGACTGCTTTTGCAAAGGATGAACATGAGCTCCTCAGAGCACAGTAAATGCTGATTTGCATATGAGGAGCTCAGAGTCGGCTGGGCAAGGGTTGCTTTACTGAAGGAAAAGGAATGAAGGAAAAGTGAGTGATGCAGCAGCATGCTGAGGAGAGCCCTGCAGAGCAAGATTTTCTGCCCATTTCACACTTTTTGAGATGAGAGGGTTTATGAAATCACTACTGCTCATAGGAGGGACCACTGTCATCCCACGTCATGGCTGCTGCTACTTTGGCTTAGCAGCAGGTCTGTGGCAATAAAGGCTGGCTGTTCTGCCACTCCTGGAGCCTGTGACCCTAGAAATTGCTCCATTTCACTGTGCCTAAAGCCTGACCTTGCTGGTAGGCCAAGAGCCTGTTAGTGCTGGATTTGCAGAGATTGGTCCAAAGGCAAAGGGAAATGTGTGCTCACACACCCAGTGCAGTCCCCAACACTGCACTGACTTGGTGGAGCTACGCAAGTCGGGCAACCTGATGGTTTCCATCCTCAGTAGCTTTGCCTTTTTGGTAGCAAAAGCCCTTTGAGCAAACCACTGTGCTCCTACATTGAAAGAGAGTGGCCCACTCTCCTGGCTTTTTGGAGCTGTAGCTGGCACAGGTTGTGCAGGATATCCTGCAAGACCACTGCTGTGCTGAAACACTGAATATATTACTGCATAAAAATATATGCAAATCATGAACCCAGCAGTGACTATTTTCCCTCTAAAATTACTTCAAGAGCCCATAATTTCTCCTCTTTAGGCTTTCTCATATTTACTGTAACATTATAATTTCATCTAATAGCTCTGTAAACCTTTTGCAAAACCTCACTCTTCTGCTCATCCTCTGGTTTGAGATGGCCGTGTTTGACTCACTGTCCATGCCTCAAATGCATCCTTCACAGTCTTTATTGGGTTTTATTTGAAGACAGGGATTCTTAAAAGACAGATCCAAGATCCAAGTTCCTTTAGGCTGCAATAGGAGATCTGTCATTTCCAAAACCTCTTGAAGGGCACCTAGAGTGTGCCACTTCAGTTTCCATCTTTGAGTCTAGAAAGATGGAGATTCTTGCTGAACAGATCTCAGTTAAAGCACCAGCAGACCTCAGCTAAAAAAAAAAATATTGACAAGCTCTGCTGTAGAGTCATCAAAATACAATGCAAATGCACAAGTGTCTGAATCTGCTTGTTTTGGCATCTCAACCTACAAATCAAAATTGTCACATGAAAGTGATCTTTTTGGATCTCTTGCCTTCCAGATGGCATTTTTCCTGTGTGCTCCTGGACATGCACCAGCTCTGTCATACCTGAGAAGTTCTCTGAACATAGTTCCCTAAACTGGCAAAATTAATTGGAGGCTTATTTCCTGCCAGGGTAATGTCCTGACTGTATCTAAGACTGTATCCTAGGGGGTTGTTGATTTGCCATTTAGTGAGGAAGGGGTCTTTTCAGTTGTCCCCAGAGAACTGTGCTGCTTAGAGGTTTTTAGACTGCCAGGGTTGACATGGTTTGAGAAGCTTCTCAACACAAGCTCCAGAATGCAGCACCCCACCACCATGGGCAATGACTGATTAATTGAAAGGGTACTTGGACCATACTGCCTTTTTCCTAAACTGAGCTCTTGTGCTGCAATACAGTAGAGGAAGGGAAAATCATAAATTTGCAGCACTGTTTCTAGGCTTCTTAAGGGTCTCTTGAGACCAACTAAGCCTGTTTTGCAGCTTCTGCTTGACTTTATGGAAGGGAATGATCCAGCTGTCATCCTTTGCATTTGATTTTTCTGCATTTAGAGAAACATAGTCTGAGAGGCACTTGTTTCATAAAATGCAGGATGCCTACATGTGAGCAGGTCCTCTAGGTTTCCCTTGATGGTCAAGAGAGAGCAAGAGACTTCCTCTCATCCCAGGCAAATACCTATGGAGGGTTAGTGGAAGTGTGCTGGTTTCTTTCCATTCAATACTCAGGGGACTTCAGATATTGCACTGTAGGTGTGTGACACAAGGTGAGGTGAGTCCTTTCTGCACATCTGCGTTATGCCTTGAGATGGTACAGGATAATTCTTTGAGAATACCTTCATGTTAATACTTACATTACTTCAATGTTCAGTTACTTCCAGTTACATTAACAAACCCTTTCTCTCCCCTGTTTTCTATTTCATATTGAAGCCACTTTTAAAGATCTGACAGTCTCTCAGGGAAACACGTATCTTGTTGATGACAGACTGATAAATATATATTCCATGTTAGCAACACTAGGAGATCATAAGCTTTGTGCTGAGAAGGAAAACTACCACAGCATTCACCTCATGGCCATTTCAAGTAATTACCTGTAGGTGGAAAATTATTGTGTCATTATTCTCTTCAAATAGAATGAACTGTTCTTAAAAGCATAGGTAATCTGGTTTTGAGCATCTGCAAATAACAAGAAGCTGACAAAATGAAATTCCCTCCCCTCTTCCCCAGACTCACTGTTGTTAAACCTTTGGATCTCTGCTACTTCCCTGATTATGTGGCTTATTTAAAAATGCCCTACTGTGTTATCTGTTTTTTTCAGACATCAATAGGTGTGCTTGGTGTTTAAATAGGTCTGAATAATAGAGAAATCAGTCTGATGTAAAAGCAGAAGGAGCTTACATTTATGGTGGTAGCAATAATGATGGTACAACATCACACAATGGCTCCTGGAAGCAGACAAATGTCAAAACAGCATGAAAAACTCCTCTTGCACACTGTTAAGACTGCCCAGAATTCTCACAGAATAACATAGACAATCATTTTGATGAATTCAAAGCTAATATCCATGTCAGTCCCTCACAAAGACAGCTAGTTTCAGACAGAAACTAATTGCACTGTCTTGTTTAAAAGTAAAGAAATCACCGCTTGTTTTAGCAGGTTTTGTCTCTGGCACTTTGCTGTTCTTGCCTGAAAAGGTGCTGTTCGTAAAATGGTGGCATGAAAGGGTTAGCAATCCGAGACACAGGAGTGGACATTGTTGGGGATGTAACAGCACTTTTAGTTGTCCAGGAGAAGGGTTCGGGAGAAGGGATGATCTTTGGAGAGCTAGCACACCTCAGTGGAAACTGCATGTACTGCACTGAACAGCGTTTTTTAACAAAATACATCTGTATTGCCTTAACACAGTCGTGCATTTTACCTGGCTACTAAGGTTTTGATCTATTTGTTCTGATTAGGTTTCGTTGTTGTTGTTTTTAAGCTTTCATGGTTTCCATAATGCTTCACTGCCATGATAAGTGGAATTTGTAAAGAGATTTCTTTTTAACTGACTGGGAAGAGTGTCTTTAGGAGGATGCTATCTCAGGCAATAACGCTGGGCTTTCTGCACAGCCTGCACTTTACTCAGTAGCCTTTCAAAAGCAATCACCGACTGAATGCTGATAGTAGTTACAGATTCAATATTTCAGAGCTGTCCAGTCCCTAACACTTCAGATGAATTCAGTGGGAACTGTGGATGGATACCCCTTCTGTGACTCAGGCCTTGAGTTTATTGGGAATAGAAGTGAGCCCTCACAGTCTGCTTATGCTGCTCCTACAGATCCTTTGCCTTGTAAGGCTGCAACCTCCATATTCTTCACTGCTGGTTCAAGCAAACATTTTTCTAATTAAATGGAATGGAGATACACACACCGAGTAACCACATGATTTAGGAGAAAATCCCATTCCTGACCAAAACCACAGTTGCTAGAAAAGTACCTGGAGTAGAGTATTGTGTTTGTGATTTATAGTGAGGATAGATGCTGCAAAAATAAGAATGATTATGATATCATGAAGATAAAAATAATAGTGGTCTTCAGTATAAATGGAAAGTAATTTCTTCCTTCCAGTTTTCACAATAAGTAGGGCAAGGAACCAATATGTGAACCAGTATTTTTTTCTTATAGATTCATGCATATAATAATTGTATGGGTAGGTGCTTTGCTAGCAAATATTTATCCTTTATTTTTTCATCTGACCATATTATTCTGGTGTGTGTCTGGTTTCCAGTTCAACTTCAGCCTTGATTAAGAATTTTATGCTATTCCCTTCTCACGGTAATATGTTCTATGAAGTCCTGAATGACTGTGGGTATAGTTCACTTGCTGTTGAAATCCCACAGAAGCCTCCAAAAGCCTTTCCTTTCCCTATAATCTTAACAATATTACTCATCCCACTGTATACAGAAAATTATTTTGACTAGCAGATGACTTTTTTAATTGTCTCACCTTTGAAATTCTAATTGGCCAGTTAAGATACAGAAATCAATTGTGAGGGTATTTGAGAGACTCTTGTACTGCTGCTCCTAGACCTGTTCTGCAGGGCAACACAAGGCTGTGTGGCAGTGATATTGGAGCACTTATCTCAAGACGGTTCAGAAAATCATTGTTTCCTGAGGTACCTAAGTACTTTTGAAAGTTCAAACTGTAGTTAGTCAACAGGACCCATTCACTGGTATGGGTGTTTTTATTGCTGCTTTTTTAATTTGTTGTAAAGGAACTGATTCATGACATAAGCTCTTTTCCTGACACACACACAGACACCCCCCACAATGAAACCAGGAATGACAGGGAATCCAGAGAGACAACAAGACTTATAACAATGCAGAAAGAAGTGGACATACTGATCATCTGTAGCACAATACGCAGGAACATTACGTTGAAACTCTAAAGTTTCAAAATCTACTACTGAAAAACAGAACCAGCATCTTTCACCTTTCTTTTCAATTGTACAAATCTATTATATTTTTCCTTTCAATTTAATCACCTTTAGGCCAATTCCAGCTTTGAAATCATTAATACATTGAAGCAGATGTGATACACTTGGTCCTAAAAATGGCCACAATAAGGCCAAGGTCTGTAGTTTCTTGTGATTCTTAAATGAGGCTCCAAAATGCAGATACTCTTGTCAGATACCTCTTCCTTCTTATTTTTTGAGACACCCATAAACATCCTTTTAGAAATTACTGAAGAATGTGAAAGGTGTGATTTTGCTACACATGGCAGGCAGATTTCATTACCGATTCCCAAAACTTGGAATAAAACATAGTAAATTTTTTCCTCACGCCCAGTTGTTCTCTCTGGCACAATGACTACTTGACTGTTTCTTGTAGTAATAATTGTTGACAAAGGGACAAAGCATGGAGCAGTCAGATTTTGCCCCACTGTTAGTTCCCATAATTTGGAGCTCTGATGTCTTTGAAATAGTAAAAGATATCCATAATAGATGTGATTTCTAAGATCTTCTGTAGGAGTTCTTTTCAAAAGCTGCATTGTTTCCATGGATGCTGCCGTATAATCTAATTACTCCTGATGGGTTGCCTATTGTACCACAGGATTCTTCAAAGGAAAGGAAAACAGCAAGGTAGATCATTTGAGCAAAAAATCCTTTATTTGTTTAGGACAATGTTTCACAAAAGCTCTATCTGGGAAGGAAAAGAAATCTCTTCTGAGCCTCCTTTCTTTCAGAATTCAAGTTTCTATAATCATATAAAGCGGCTCCATGTACTGTATGGTTTATCCCTTCCTTTCATTGGATGATAGAAGACAATTCAGCCCCATGTTGGGATGGGGGCTTTTTCCCACTGAAAAATTAAATCATTTATATTGTAGGATCTACTGTAGACAACTAGGGTAAAGCGACTCTAAGCAGTCAGAGAATACAAACGAGGCCCAACACCTGCAGCTTGTCAAAGGAATTATTCCACTCAACTCAGTTGGAATCTTTTTATGCTAAGATACACAGTGGTGCAAAGGAGTTGATATTTACATCCACCTCATTAAAGTGAATCAGTTTCCTATTATCACTGAGTCACAAGTTCCTAGACCACATGATGAATCCTACTTGGTCTGTGGTGTGTGCAGCTGAACTGGTTTTGACCTTCGTCATTGTGCTAACGAGTCCCATTGCATGTGCTGTTTCTCAGGACACCTTTGCACCTGCATAACTAGGCTCCAGCCAGCTTTTCCCAGGGAAAGGCCTGAAAATGTACTTTATCATGTCAAATAACAATATCCTGAGCACATGAGCATGATCCTGTCTTGCTGTGCATAAGTCAATAAATTAATGCTTCCCTTACAAGCACCACATCCAAGCTACCACACTGTAACAATATGGCTGTGCAGGAAACTAATGAGTGCTAGAGTGGGAAAGGATGGAAGCTCAGAACTGTTTCTCCAAATCACCCACTCCTGTCTTAGAGCTATTACCATGGTACTACTATTTTGCATAGCTAGATTCTGTGTTTTGGAGTTTTGCCATCCTTTTACATATATGGGAAAAGATTTGCCACTATTTAAATGTTGTCTTCATAGAAAAACCTATATAGTTTTTCTTTTACATGGCCTTTCAAGAGCATTATTTTTCCAAAAATGACCTGTATTGCTCCTATATTATCATTATTCCTATAAGACACAAAGGTTCTTCCAAAGCCCTACTTAGGGCTTATTTTTTCCTTATGTGACATCTATCTTTAACATTTGATGATAGTCTGCATTGATAAATGGTATTCAGCTAGCAAACTTCTGCTTCTAGGTAGAGGCAACTCAGGTTTTTTTCCTCCAGAGTTTACTAAAAGATAATTCAGAGCTATACTTTTAAAATCTGTTCAGGATCCAGAAGGAGCAGCAACAAATTTCCAGCCTATGCTGCTCCTTAGGGAAGGACTCTCTGAGCATCAAGGATCCAAAGTTCTGAAGGAGGGAGGGGGAAAAGTGAAGGGTGGAACCAAAGCTGTGTGTATCTTGGGAAAATAAATGGAAAATTTTGAAGTCTCTAGTCAGTGGAACTGAAGAGAAGGCCAACACTCTTGTTCTACAGAGCCCCAAGAGAAGGTGATATTCTGTACCTTTCTCCCTCCTTGTTTTCCTACTATTTATTTGTATCTGCAATACAAGGTAACAGTAATACACTATTTAAATCTATTTTGAGTGTAGTTCCTCATAAACAAACAATATGCTTCAGTCTTCAATATTCTTATCTTCAACTGCAGATTAATTGTTTGCTTTAAATTAAGTGTTTGGATTTCCCTTTGACTAGGACTTCAGTAACTACAGGAATGGGAAAGTACTGAGGCAGTGAAAAATGTGATGTGCATTCAGCCCCTGACTGGTACAATCTGCAGGGCTGAGTCCCAGAGCCCATCTACTTTGAAGGTTCTCTCCCTTGGCTCTAGTTCAGCCAGTTTCCTCTCGTGTGAAGCCACCTGGAAAAGGAAGGGACAATGCCTCTCCAGTTAGTAGCTCTCATCATGGCAGGATTCCATTCAGATCATGCAGAACCAGGACAATAGAACACCATACCCCAGGTGAATTTGTTTCCAAGCAGGGAGGCTACCTTCTGCACCAAAATCTTCTTCCAACATATGCATCTCTTATGTTCAACTTATATTTAACCAGCGGAGACTGAAAGCAGCAAACATCTGGAACGTTGCTGTAGATCTGAATCCAATGAAAAACTCCAGCTCAAAATCTATTGCATCTAAACTTTATCTATGTTGGAGCACCAGTTTGGGATAGTAAAGGAGAGTGGTAGTACTATGAAAAATATTGCAATATTAAATACTCTTTTCCAAGTCCTAGGAGCTTACAAGGAGGGACAAAATTATAGCTTGATATCAAAGTCCAGAGAACCTGAAATCTGAAAAACTTCGTTTTCAGAAGCAGATATCCTTTTAAGGCATGGTTTACTTTTAATAATCCAAAGTAGTAGGAGACACAGGAAAAAAAATATGTTCTCAGATTATGCCATTGGATGACTTGATGTAGTCAGAAAGTATCGAATACTTTCATGGCACGTATACATATTTTGGGATGATACTAGATTTCAAGTTTTCCAAAGGGACAGTCTTCCTACAGCAGAATTTTTTTAGCTTTTTTTTTTTCTCCTCCAGACAAGCACACTTATACATGGCTGTATTGAAGAAGCACAGCATGATTCAGGAAAGATGCTTGGAAATGCTTTGGGAAGGTTGTTTAAAATTTGGAATGGATTCCCCACATCATGAGCCATAAACAGAGGATAATCCTACTAGTGTGTGGTATAAGCATTACAAAAAGGCAGAAATGCAGAATCCTATAGAAGATACTTGTGGCTACTTGGGCTCAGAACAATTATGACACTGTAAAATTTCTAATTTTATGAGGAACCTAAATATATTGCAGTTTGGTGAATTTTGGTTGTTCATTTCTGTGTAAACAGAAATATTTTCATTTGATACATATTCTCTTATTCACAATACCCTTGACTTCCTATTACTACCAAATCTGAAAATGGGAGGAAACAGTCACAATCTCCCTACAGATCTCCCTACAATCTCTCCAGCCAATTGTCATGGAAAATGGGATGCCTTGGATAAGGGTGCTTTTTATTACACATTGTTAATGCGGCCTCTGACAATAAATGGTATTTTAATTACATAGAATCATGGAGTTATTTAGACTGTAGGACTTGAGGTCACGGGGGTGCTCAAAGCAGGGTCAAAGTGAAGCCAGGCTGCTCTGAGGTTTCTTTGTCCAGCTGTGTTTTTTATACCTCCATAGCTGAGGATTCCAGAGCCTCCCTGAGCACTTGTACCAGTGTCTGGCCCATTGTCATTGTGAAAAATTTTTTTTCATTATACATAACCTCAGTTTCCCATATTGCAGCTAGTCTGTGCTGTCCTTCCTCTGGGCACCTTTGACAATACTCTAGCCCAATCTTTACCTATTGGGTACCTACAGAAAACAGTCAGATGTTCTGCTTAGCCTTTTCTGAGCTGAACAAATACAGTTCTCTCAGCCTTTCCTCATAAAGCTTCATGTTCAGCTAAATATTTTTATGGAAATAGGGGAAGAAACCAGTCACAATTTGAAAATCACAGGAGGAGGAAAGAGAGAGAGGGAGGGGGAGAAAGATTTAGAGGAACAAAAGTGATAGGAAGACAGACTTGATGTTGGCAGAAGATGAAAAAAGGCTCTGAGGGAATCCTGAAGCAGAAATAAAAAAATAAATAAAAAAAGAGAAAAAGAAGGACATGAAGCTAAAAGTGTAATATGTAGAAGAGGCCTTAGAAGATGAAGAGTTGTAGAGGTGAGAAATTGGCAGGAAATGGAGTGGCCACTCCTCTACCGTTGTAGGAGAGGGTAAAGAACGTGCCTTCTGAAAAAGATGCTTCTGTAAGTGGACTTATAGTTTCATTTTGACTGCAAAGCTCGTTTCTGCCTTGGAAAGAGGAGGATGAAGAAAGGCTTTCTGGGTAGAGATGTTTTATGAAGTAACACGACATGACTGGTGCAAAAAATGAATGAGAACTGAAGCCTGCAAAGCAGACAGCTCGTTCATAGTTCCTGTTCCACTTGCAAAGTCTACAGAAGACTTCCTCTTTTTCTCTTTTCACTTGCAAAGTCTACAGGCTTTCTTTGCCTCTTTCATGTCTTTGTCCTACTGTAGAAACAATCATGACTGTAAGGCAGCAGCCTTAATTGACAAGCTTGGCACCTTTGTTTCAGGGTAATAGCAAGTTCTAAAGAACATCATCTTCCCATCACCCTGGGCTGAAATTTATTAAATTTGTAGATTAAAAAGGGCTGCAAATGTACTGGAACAAGGTTAGAATTCAAAGTGCTCCTGACACAATGGATAGAGTCAGAAAATAGCAGGCTCCTAACTTTTCTAACCTTAAGACTATTCTTCTATTTTCTACCCCTTCACAAATTTTATGATAGTTTAAATCTATTCACTAATGAAATTGCTCTGGATGGCTACTAAAGTGAAAATAGCCCTACAGGTTCTGATTTTTACAGCTTCTGTTTTTCATTCTTTATCCAGGTGAATATTCATGTTTCTTACAAAAAATAATAGAATGTAAAGCTGAAGAACGTAGAAGTTAAACTACAGAAGTTATTCTTTCAATCAGGTAATATAATATAGATTCTTTTGTGTTTTTTTAGAGGAACCATTATTCCCATACATTTGAAAGGCATGGAAATATAGCTCCTCTCAGTATTTGACCTTGAATAGTAAATTCAAGCCCATTAATAGTTCTTAAGTTACGTTGCTCCATGCTGCTACTTTTATTCCTCAACTCTACATGTAGGAATATCAAATACACTCTGCCAGTAGACAATGGCCTTTGGAAAAGTTGGGCTATTTTTCAGCAGCAAATCTGACTTTCTTCTGGATGAACTCCCAACCTTTTCCTTTGGCTGCTCTAGTAACTCTTTGGAACATTTTATTAACTATATTATCTTGTTATTTTATTTAACTTTCATTGTAAATTCCGAATATTTCAATGAGATGAAAGTGCTATGGCCAGGCGTAGAAATCAGTGTAGTTTTTCCAAATATTTTCCTGTGATATGTAAATGTTTGTCCCCATTGGTGTGGAGAAACAACAGTACCTGGCCAGGAAGTGGCCAAAATAATTCTTAGCTAAATTCGTGATTGTTTCCATTAGTTTAATATGTTCAGCAAAAAAATGGTTGAAGTGAACCACTGAAAAGAAAATTGTGTTAGTCCCCATGGAACTATTTGATCAAAATATTGTTATAGTCATTTCTGAAATTATTGCCAGATGAGTAGTGAGAATGGAATTTTGTGTTGGATACTGTGCAAACCTTTGCCAGGGTTGACATAATTTGTAATTTCTTGGTTATTCTGCAGTTACTTTGATCAAAGTGCAACACAATGCTCTGGGTTAAACCAAGTGCATAAAAGTCATTAACAAATTATATAGCATGCTGTGCCAAACCACAAATCACATGTTTGATGATGCAAATATATTTCCTTTGCTCATTCCTGGTTTTCCATTAGAAGAGCAACCATTTGAAGGAATGGAGCCTGGTAGCAATCTTCGGACAACCACAATTTTAGAAGGTGGAATCCTATTTTCAGCCATGGACACCTGGCAGTGGAAGAGGGTCCTTTTCCACAGGAAGGAAAGCCTGGCAACCCAGTGTCTTGAGGGCAGTTGAGAGGCAGCCCCCAGGAGGCCTAGGCCAGCCAGGGCCATCAGTCCTGGCAGCTTTCATCTGGGAGAAATCCTATGACATTCTGTTTTAGAAGGCATAAACCAAATTGAGGCAAGGGGAAGCTGGTGGAAAAGGAGGGCTATTTCCCCAAGGAAAGAAAGCCTTACAACTCAGTGTCTCATAAGCAATGGAAAGGAGTCCACGGCAGCCAGAGCTGTCATTCCTGGCTGACATATGGGAGCAATCCAAGAATGTTAGCAACTTTAGAAGTCAGAATCCCACTTTCAGCCCTGGGTGCCTGGGCAGTAATGATGGCTCTTTTTCACAGGAAGGAAAGCCCAGCACCACAGTGTCTCCTAGGCTGGTGAGAAGCACCCCTCAAAAAACCAAGGCCAACCTGAACCATCACTACAGGCAGCTTTCATCTGGGGGAAATCCTTGAACATTCCCAATTTTAAGAGGTGGAGTCTCACTTTTGGCCACAGGCACCTGGCTGTGAAGGATAGCTCTTTTTCAGAGGAAGGAAAGCCCAGCAACACGGTGTCTCATGGGCTGTTGAGAGGCAGCTCCCTGGAGCCCAAGGCCAGCCAGAGCCATTAGTCTCTTGTACAGATGGGTGGGATAAATAAAATCAGTCCACCAATGTGCAGCACTCAGTGACGTGGATGGATGAGGTGTATATGCTTCCTTTCTGTGATGGATTTGTTTGGGTTTTTTCCCATTTGGATTTCTTTGTATCCTGGGTTTTGTAACAATATAGAGTATTTGCCATGGTGTTGTGGGCTGGTGCCAGCCGCTGGCTCACTCCCAAGTGGGACATGGGAGAAGAGAGGAAGAACAAGAGCAAGAAAGCTGGTGGGTCAAGAGGAAGACAGGACGATCATTCACTCTTTTTTGCCATGGGACAGACAGACTGCAAGGTAAGAGCAGGTTGAAGAAAATTTTGATGAATTAAACATACTTAAATTGAAATGAAATGTACTCAAGTACTTTGGAAACTAGCCCTAACCATTTCTGAATCATCTTTAGGGATTTCCTAGTGGACTGGGGAAGCATAACCATGGCACATTAATTGAAATATGGAAATGGGTGGACCTAGGGAATTATTTAACATGCATCCTTGTTAGGACAGCTGAGGGAAGAAATGCAGCTAGCTCTCAGATTGAAAGGATCTGTCAGAGCGTGGCCTCTGTTCAATCTTGCATTAAATTGCTGATGACAAAAGGGAAAAATGCACAAAATCAGCAAGGAAGGGATTTTTTTTATAATTTTAGAGAAAATTATCATAATCTGAAACTTAACTCAGTATGATACTCAGAAGGACTAGGATGAAGTCACCAGGTATGCATGTAAAAAATGGAAAATAAACAAGAAGCAGAAGAGCACAAAAGTTTGGAAAACCTAGCTTCAGTGTAAGCTGGTCACATGATTCATTCCCCAAACACCTTATCCTAAGATATGCCTGGCAGTAGATCCTACATCAATTAAAAAGGTGGTGGTGATCAGCACCTGTTTGTTACAACTACCTAAACGCTGTCCTCGGTGTGGCACATTAGATCCAATGTGGGCAAACCAGAGAGGATACCACAGCACAGCAGCAATGAATTATTTTACCATCACACTCCATGGGAAGGGATACAAAACTGCACTATGAACTCCTAGAAGAAAAAACATGGGCAGTGGCTGTGAAAGCAGCAATGTGCAGGTGTGAGTACAGTGTGTGACCATAATTTTCTGTTACACACAATTTTGATGGAAACAATGACAAGTCGTTCCATTGAAGAAGAAACAGTTATCTTGCCTCCAATTATCAAGACTCTGTGTAAAAAAAAAAAAAATCCAAATTATCAAAACAGCTATCGAGATAAAAGCTCCAGAAACTTCCTTGTTTTTTTTTTTAATTAAAAAAAAAACCAGAATGTAAGAGAAGCTCAGTGGCATTATAATGGTAACTCAAGGTAGGAGAAAAATTCATATGGTCATGCTGCACAAAATCCTTGTAAACCATATACCACTACAAGGGATTCACTCCAGCTCATGTCAGATGAGAGGCAGGACTCCTGCCACCTAAGCTTGCAATTACTGTGTCCATGGTTTCCTGTCTTTCAGCTTCCAGAATTGCAAAACCTAGAACTCAAATCGCAGCTCCAGAAATAAACATTCTCCTTCAACTGGTTTATTTAACTGTATATATTCAACAGGTTGCTGATTAGACAGTCCAATAGTTGGAATTACTCCAATAGAATAGGAATTATTCCAGAGAGCAATAATATTGCTATTGTCTTCCTTGAAAAACAGGGATGTTAATTTATTGACAATTAATACACAGTTAAACTGTGGGACATTTTCTACAATAATTGCATGAAAATGACAAAAATTCTAGAACAGAAAAAAAATCAACCAGAGGCAATTTTTGCTTTTATACCTTTATTTTCTCTAATTATTAAATTAGTATTTAATGGGTTTTTTTAACAAGGTGCTTGAATTATCGTTTTATTTAGATAAATTATAAAATAATGTTGCTCAAACAACTCAGCATTACTGTACTCCAGAATCAAGAGCCAGCCAGAGCCTCACTCCCAAACCAGCCAAGTGGATCATCTTGCCCAGTTGGCCAGACAAAGCATCTTGTCCCAGCCAGACTGTGTTTCTCTAGCCACTCAGCCCCAGCCAGACTCAACCCGAGCAGGCAGCCAGAGCCAAGTTCCCCAGCTTGTCTGTGAGATCCTCTTGCTACCCAGAGTCACTCAGCCCTGTCTGGCTCACCACAGTCTCCCTTCCCTGGACAGCCAAAGCCCTTCTCCCCAGTCAGCCAGAGCCCGTTTCTCCAGCTGGCCAGCCAGAGCCACTGAGCCCCAGCCCACCAGCAGAAGATCCAGCCCACCTGGCCACTCAGTCACCCTTGCCCCAGCCAGCCAGATTATCCTGCCTGGCCAGCCAGCCACAGAGCTCACCCTGGCCAGCCAGCTGGAACACCCAGCCTGGCCTGCCAGCCAGAGCTCCTTTCTCCAGCCGGGCAGCCAGCCAGAGCAGGGCTTTTCACAGCACAGGATTAGTATGGGAAACTAGTCACAAGCCCTACTAAAGTCTATACAGACAACATTGTCTTACCTTCTTTCTGCAGTGATTGATCTTTTTTATCACTGAGGCCAGTCAGATTGGTCAAGCATCATTTAACCTTAATGAATCCATATTGCCTATTCTTGCTCTTGTTGTTTTCACTCATTTTGCCCAGAGAGAGCTTCAAAGAAGGCATGTTTCATCATTTTCCCAGCAACTTTCTCAGAAGTGAAGCTGACGTGTCTGTAGGTCCTCAAATTGTCCTTCCTTTTCTTTTGTAGGTGTAACATGTATCATTCTCCTGGAATGTGTTCTTCCCCCAACTCTGCTATGGGGAATTTTCTCTCCTGGGCCCCCAGGTCTGTACTGCACTGCTGCCTCCTCCATGCCCCTCAGGATCCCAGTCTCCCTCTGTGTTGTGGTCTGTGCAGCCGTGGTTTCCATTAAGACCCCTCACCAGAATCTTGAGAAATGTTATCACTCCATATCTCCCCATCACAAACCTCTGGTATTTGTGCTGCACAGGTCCCTTAGCTCAGCAAGTGGCATTGTTACAGCTCAGCTGCACTTTGCATTGTTACAGCTTTCTCTGAAGCTGCTGAGCCAGTATTTCCCAAAGCCTCTGCAATATTTCCCCTTCAGTTTTCTTACACCATTATTTTCATCCTGTTTTTCTCAGGGCTTTGTGCCTGAAAACCCTAACTGTGCTGTTATGGGAAGTTTTCACAGGAATGAACAATTAGTTTTGGAGTGTGGGGACAACAAGGACAAAGTCTCCCCTTCATTATCTTATTCATACATCTCAGTTTATGCTGGCAAAATCCAACCACACTGCACAACAGAATAGATAAGCTATTTAATTATTATTTAATATTTTTTAAATTTTGCATATTTTTAGCACAATTTAACTTCTCATTTTATCACTATTTAATTCCTTAATTCATTATAGATAATTACTTTTTAAAATTTAATTTTTATTATGATTATTATAATTTTATCATTGGATTATTGTTTTCCAATAACATGCACAGTTGGAGATCAACTGGTTTACGGTATTTGCACCTGATTACCATGTTCCAGTCAGCAATAAAAGCATAATGAACAGCCAAAAGGGAGATTAAATGAATACTTATGAATACAGCATGGCTGTATCATCCTGCCAGACCCCCCATGGAGGGAGTCATGAAACTCATGGAGGACTAAGCATCCCTGTGTCTCAGAGGTTCTACACAGAGAGAGTCACAGAATCATAAAATCATTAAAGTTGGGAAATAACTCCAAGATCATTGAGTCCAACCTTTGATTGAACACCACCATATCAAATAAAGCATAGCACTAAGTGCCACATTGAGTCATTTCTTGAACAATTCCAGGNACAAAGCATCTTGTCCCAGCCAGACTGTGTTTCTCTAGCCACTCAGCCCCAGCCAGACTCAACCCGAGCAGGCAGCCAGAGCCAAGTTCCCCAGCTTGTCTGTGAGATCCTCTTGCTACCCAGAGTCACTCAGCCCTGTCTGGCTCACCACAGTCTCCCTTCCCTGGACAGCCAAAGCCCTTCTCCCCAGTCAGCCAGAGCCCGTTTCTCCAGCTGGCCAGCCAGAGCCACTGAGCCCCAGCCCACCAGCAGAAGATCCAGCCCACCTGGCCACTCAGTCACCCTTGCCCCAGCCAGCCAGATTATCCTGCCTGGCCAGCCAGCCACAGAGCTCACCCTGGCCAGCCAGCTGGAACACCCAGCCTGGCCTGCCAGCCAGAGCTCCTTTCTCCAGCCGGGCAGCCAGCCAGAGCAGGGCTTTTCACAGCACAGGATTAGTATGGGAAACTAGTCACAAGCCCTACTAAAGTCTATACAGACAACATTGTCTTACCTTCTTTCTGCAGTGATTGATCTTTTTTATCACTGAGGCCAGTCAGATTGGTCAAGCATCATTTAACCTTAATGAATCCATATTGCCTATTCTTGCTCTTGTTGTTTTCACTCATTTTGCCCAGAGAGAGCTTCAAAGAAGGCATGTTTCATCATTTTCCCAGCAACTTTCTCAGAAGTGAAGCTGACGTGTCTGTAGGTCCTCAAATTGTCCTTCCTTTTCTTTTGTAGGTGTAACATGTATCATTCTCCTGGAATGTGTTCTTCCCCCAATTCTGCTATGGGGAATTTTCTCTCCTGGGCCCCCAGGTCTGTACTGCACTGCTGCCTCCTCCATGCCCCTCAGGATCCCAGTCTCCCTCTGTGTTGTGGTCTGTGCAGCCGTGGTTTCCATTAAGACCCCTCACCAGAATCTTGAGAAATGTTATCACTCCATATCTCCCCATCACAAACCTCTGGTATTTGTGCTGCACAGGTCCCTTAGCTCAGCAAGTGGCATTGTTACAGCTCAGCTGCACTTTGCATTGTTACAGCTTTCTCTGAAGCTGCTGAGCCAGTATTTCCCAAAGCCTCTGCAATATTTCCCCTTCAGTTTTCTTACACCATTATTTTCATCCTGTTTTTCTCAGGGCTTTGTGCCTGAAAACCCTAACTGTGCTGTTATGGGAAGTTTTCACAGGAATGAACAATTAGTTTTGGAGTGTGGGGACAACAAGGACAAAGTCTCCCCTTCATTATCTTATTCATACATCTCAGTTTATGCTGGCAAAATCCAACCACACTGCACAACAGAATAGATAAGCTATTTAATTATTATTTAATATTTTTTAAATTTTGCATATTTTTAGCACAATTTAACTTCTCATTTTATCACTATTTAATTCCTTAATTCATTATAGATAATTACTTTTTAAAATTTAATTTTTATTATGATTATTATAATTTTATCATTGGATTATTGTTTTCCAATAACATGCACAGTTGGAGATCAACTGGTTTACGGTATTTGCACCTGATTACCATGTTCCAGTCAGCAATAAAAGCATAATGAACAGCCAAAAGGGAGATTAAATGAATACTTATGAATACAGCATGGCTGTATCATCCTGCCAGACCCCCCATGGAGGGAGTCATGAAACTCATGGAGGACTAAGCATCCCTGTGTCTCAGAGGTTCTACACAGAGAGAGTCACAGAATCATAAAATCATTAAAGTTGGGAAATAACTCCAAGATCATTGAGTCCAACCTTTGATTGAACACCACCATATCAAATAAAGCATAGCACTAAGTGCCACATTGAGTCATTTCTTGAACAATTCCAGGGATAGTGACTCCACCTGGGCACCCCGATTCCCAATTCCAATGCTTAACAAAAGCAGGGCAGAGCTTTGAGGCCCCTCCACATGTCCTGCTTCCCCAGAGGCCTTCCCAGGCATGCCATGGCTCCCATTACACCCTGCTCCCCTACCATGGCCACACTGATCCTGGGACACTGCAAGAGACCCTTAAATAGGCAGGAAAGCATATTTATAAAAAATAAAACACACGAACAGAAGATTCTACTCAGAAGAACAGAATTACCCTGGCAGGGTGCAGGGGTCCAGTCCAGTCACAGGGCTAGTGTTTGGGTATGAGAGGAAGGGCAGGAGGAACATCAGCTATCCCTCTCCTGCAAAGTTTTCTTGCTCTTCATTTTCCATTATGGAGTAATAACTTTTGATGGTTAAAAACTGCATGCAAAAGGTGCTCCCCCTAGCAAATGAAGACACTATTAAATGCCTACTTGATGGACAATGCTGTAGCTGGTGAAGATATTCCATGGTTGGGCTCAGCCCACAGGAGCATAGCCATGGTTGTGTGGTGCTGCTGAACAGGCCAACTGCATCCTCCTGGCAGCAGGACTAGCCAGCAAGAGTGCCATGCCACACTCACAGCTGCCTCTTTGCTGGAGCTGCTTTGGCTTGGTCAGCTCAGGGGTCTCGATTTCTGCTGAGCATTGTCTGCCTCTACCCAATCATCCCTTCTGACAGATGCTCCCACCTCCAAACCAACCCAACCCACAGGATTTTCTTGCCTTATGGCTGAGTGGGACTTTCCTTACTCCCTGCTGGGTTTCCTCCTGTGACTGCTGACTGAGGACTTCACCCTCTTACTGAAATGGAGATGTGCTTGGAACAGGTACACACATGGCCTTCCTGGCCTCTGCTTAGATAAGCACATGCCACGTAGTGCTTTATCTTCCTTTATGTTCTTGGTTAGGGATAAGTCTCTTGGATGGACTGATGCTACTAAAGGAAACAGCTCAGATGGTGCCAGCTCACACCAGCTGCCAATTCAAACGAGTTTTCTCACTGCCCTTCAGTAGCGAGGTCCTGTTAACTGCTACTGCCTGTAATCCCTTGTTCACTGGTAAATTCACTCCTTAATCTTCTGTATTTCACATCTTTCATGGATAATTACTTCTTTGGTTTATTTACTCATTTGTAATTCCCATGCAGATGAAACTCTGAATTAATTTGTGGTCCCTCTGATTTCTGTACCACTCCTCTGCTCTTTGAATTAGCAAGTCATACACATTAATGTGTATAGATTGATAAACAGAATCTTTGTCATCAAATAGAGATAAATCATTCTAGTAACTTACGGTTTTTTCAGGGTAAATAACTATTCAGGGTATCTTGGTTTTCCAGTATTCTCTAGACATTCCTTTTTATATCTCCCCTTGGCAAATCCAGCTACTTACTTTGTCTTACTGTCCACAAGAAATAGAAATGTCATTTTTTGCAGCATCTTCACCCTGCAACAGGTTTGCAGCTGACCAGGTGATGACCATCAGACCCTGAAAAGTGCAACCAGCAAAGGTACACTTCTGAGTTTTTGTTATGTTTCTCAGCTGACTGAAGCAGCTCTGCCCTGCTTGGAGTGACCTTTCCTCTCGTGCTTCTCTGTTGCCAGCCCCCAATTCCCAACACTTATCCTAGTCCTGTCACTCAGCCCTAGCCACCTGTTTCTCACTCTGGCTCCATCACCTTCCTCAGGCTCTTCCTCCCAGCTCCTGCCTCCTGCAGTCCCTGCAAAGCTCCTGCTCCCAGACCACCAGCCTCAGAAGGGCAAAAGCATTATCTTGCCCTTCAGTTGCCGCATTTTTTTCAGGATCCTTCATCCAGATCTTTAGCTCTGTACAGCTGGCCTTCTCTGATGTATGATCATGACTCACCATTCAGCATCTGACTCCTCCCTCCCCAGCCAGCTGCAACTGTTAGACTCCACAGTTAGTGGGTCAGCAGCCACAACCCACTTTGTAGGTCTGCTCCCAAATCCCTTCTCAATTTTTAACATCTAAGTCTGTAGGTCTTCCTTACCTAGAAATGCTGTACACTAACTTAGCAGTTCAGAGATGTCATTATTTTATCAACCCTATCTACAACCTAGCTCACAAAGGCAAACTCTGGTATCCTGGGTTATTATATTTTTCTCAGTCAATATATTGATTTTTTCTTAACAGAGAGCTGTGGCAAGATCAAACAGGAAAACAACACAAGCTTTCCATTTAGGATTTGTGCTTAAATGACAAGACCAATATCTCTCATTATCCAAGAGCTTTCCCTCTTATCAATTGTTCCAAGTTATGTTCTTTCTTTCACAAAAAGCATTTGAGATACTTAATACCTCTCTAACTAGAGAAGCAAAACTGCAAGACCTTAGCAAAGGATAAGGGTGTGATATATAACCAGGAGAAAGCAATCTAGGGTGCAGTCCCTTCATCAGATGGTGGAATACGGCTGCAGCCTCTACATTAAATCACAGACAGGACATGCCACCACTCTTAAGGGATATTGGTAAAGACATGGCCACAGAGCACAACTGCAGCCTTGTGAAATGCTGTCGGGAGTTTGGATCTAGTTTTTTTGGGCTTTCTTTCTTTTTTTATCTTCAGGAATTTTTCTCCCATGAGGTGTTAATGACTGAGTACTTAAGAGAACAAAAGCACATAGCCAAAGCCTTTCTCCTTGACCGGGGAGGGGGGGGGGGAANGCCACTGGGTTTCTGGGTGTTTGTTGGTTAATGCCATAGTTGTTATTATTTGTTAGCTTTGTTTGAGATATTAGTAAAGAACTGTTATTCCTATTCCCATACCTTTGCCTGAGAGCCTCTTGATTTTAAATTTATAATAAATCAGAGGGAGAGGGGTTACAGTTTTCCATTCCAAGGGAGGCTCCTGCCTTCCTTAGCAGACACCTGTCTTTCAAACCAAGACAAATGCATAAGTCAGGCCTTGTCCACGTGTAACACTCAGCCCTTCTGCAGGGGTTCCATAGCCCAGCTACCATTGAAACAGGATGAAGGAGGGTGCTACAGGACTCAGAGCAATTGGTGCTTCAAGGGAAACTGTTATCAGTTTTACCTGGAGAAATGTTATTTGATCAATCCTACCATCTTGAAAGGAGAGATGTGATAAGGAGAATGGAAATACATCTTGGAAAATATACTTGCTTTCCTCCTATTTCAGATAAGCATTCCTGCTTTCTGGATTTTTTTTGGTTTTTGGGGCGTTTATAATATTAATTTAACACCAGTGATACTGAAGGGTCAAAAATTTCTTCATATACATTGTTTAAGCATTGAAATATATCTACCTCGAAAACACTAGGTCCAGGCTTCAGAATGTGACCAGGGAAATCAATTTATTTGGAGATAGAACCTAACATGCATAACACAGAACAGAGCTAGTTTATTCAAAGACAGATGGAAGTAATTCCTGAAAAAACCCAAAGGTTCAGGAAATGTTCCATTTGAGGACTGTATTTACCCTGAAAAGCAGAGAGCATGCTGGATTAGACAGCAATAAAATGCTTACTCTTGGATATTTTTTTAGTAGACAGAAGGTGGCAATTTCTTCAATATTTTTAGTGTCAGTTTTCTGAGATTTTCCAAAAGATTTCCCAATATGCTTTTGGTAAAATTTTCACTTAAGAGCATAAGGAGCTACCATATTGGATCAGATTTGTGATCCATCTGCTCTGGTAGTCTGTCTACAAAAGCAAATCACACCAGACATGTCAGAAGAAGGTGCAAAAACCACAAGGTTGACAGAGGTCATTTTATGCCTTCCCTAATAGTTAGGAAATAGTACAAGGATTTTTTTTCTGCATTAAACAATTATAGATATCTTTATTATTGCTGAAAATGGTCAGTACTTTCACATCTTTCTAAATCCTTGGCCAGAATGGCTTCCAGTATTCATATGTTTAACAGCCAAAAATACTGGGAAAACTACTTTCTTTCTTAATTTTATATTTGTGACCTTCTATTTGCATTAACTGATAGTTATATCAGTTAGTGTCTCACTGCATCATTGAATGTCTTGTAACAGGTGGGCTCTCACCTTTTCTACTCCAGGCATAGCTTTGTGTTCATTTCTCTCACTCATTCTCTTTTTACCTTACCAGAGCAGAAAAGCCCAGTGCTTTCTGCCCCTTTTGGTCTGAGATTTTTCCCTGTTTCTGATAATTGTCTCCCGGCTTTGAGGGAGCAGATTGCAGCAGGAGGTCCACTTGACACAAAGTGTAGCTTGAGAAAAAGACAGGACAGGAGCAGAGGAGTCACATAAGAGCACAAGACTTTGTTTTGCAGGAGGTTGGGTAAGAGGAAGAGGACATGATCTCAATTCTGTCCTGCAGAAAATAGAAAAAAGAAGTCAAGGTGAAGATGGTGAACAATCTCCAAGAGGGGCTATATGAGGCGTCCTAACCTCTACTGCCTTGTCATCTGCCTTGGCTGGAAACACTGTGAAACGAACCCAAATGATTTCAGGAATGCAGAACTTTTCCAGCAGTACTGACCAAGGATTGAAAGGAAAATATGAATATCATCTCAATAATGAGAGAGCCTAAAAAACAAAAGTGTGTGTTACAGGCTGTTCAGAATGAACAAGTTCTGAATCTTGACTGTGATTACTGCTGAGTGTTTCTTGAGCTACTTCCTGACCAGAGGAATAAATTCTTGGATTCAGAACTCTTAAAAAAATCCTGTCATTGAGAGTGAAAAACCAAATCTCCAGATTTTACCAACTTCACTGTATTTCCACCAGCTCAGATAAATTCTTCCAAGCTGCTGCCAGTACCACTGCTCAGCACCCATGTATTGAAAGTAACTTTAAATAATATCACAAGGCTGTGCACAGAAGAAGTGCCAGTACAAAATAATTTTCAGAGGCAAATTTGAATCTCTCTCTCTCAATTTCTTCTTAAACTGAAGAATGACACTAAATTTTTAAAAGAAAACTCAAATGTTCCCTATGAGACTGATTGTTTCTTTGGCGGGCAGAGGTAGGAAATGTTGCCACTTTCGTTTTTATAGAGTTTTCACAAATGTAACCAAAGGATTTTGGTAACATGAGCTGAGCAAATAAATTACAAAGCACAGAAGAGAAAGAATTCCATTCCTATATGTCTTTACCTGTTTAAAAGTAAAATGACACAAGCAAATGAAGACCTACAAAATATTCATTCATTCATTCATTCATTCATTCATTCATTCATTCAGAGGAAGGACTGCAGAATGAGTAATGGATACTGGATAGCAGAAAAACTGAGAACATCTGTAAAATATCATCTTTTGACTGTAAAATTCTGAATTGTCACTATTTTTAATGATTGGATTTAAGGCACATGAGTTAATTCCTATACAACATAGGGAAAGATACAAAAGTCCTTCTTCAGTTAGTGCCTATTAACAGTACAGTTTATATGTCTACAATCAGGCTTTTGCATTAAACCATGTTAAAAAAATCCAGCCTAAGTGCCTTGGTTGTTGGGATGCTACTGAGATGTAGAGTTTAGCAGGACCCTGGAAGATTCTTAACACTGATGTAGATAAAATCCATCACAAGGGCTTTTGGTATGGCTAGACAGTCGGGTTCTAAAAAGTGTCAAATCTAAGGATTTCAAAAGTTTTTGAAAAAGACAGCTTTGCTTCTGAAACAAAATTACAAGTTAAATAAAAATTTAGTTTGTTTTTATTCTGTAGTACAAAGGTTTCAATTTACTAACACTGAAAATCATCTTTATCGTTCCCTTATTTTCCTTCTATTTACTTCTACACTATTGATTTTAGATGTGAGTTGGAACTTTTTTTTAAATTTAATAAGTAGTATGTTTGTAGTTGATAATTTACTGATACAGAATTATAAATCACACGCAGTTTTATTATTGTTTTAATAACTGATAAGACTTGTTTTGCCATTGTTAACTGATAGGTTTAATCGGTTACCTGCAATTTAGCCAGCACTTTAGTGCAAAGCTCCTTAAAACAAAGGTGTGGAGAAAAAACACTGAAATAATGTAAAAGGTAATGTGGTGGAGGACTACCACCAACAGAAGATGTTTACATCTACAGGTATTAGAGAGTAAGAAAAGAAGAGTGTTAACTCCTGTGCATATGAAGGAAAAGGATACCAAAACACTGCACACACAAAACACATTTTTACACATGACATGGGAGACTTCATTTGAAAAATTATCTACAAGATTTCGATTACAGGAAAGCTGTGTGATGTCCATTTGTGCAATCACTGGGGGTTTGTTTGCCTGTTTTACTACTTGACCTTCCTTCTTCCCTTCACGGGCTACCTGGGACTGGCAAAATTCACTACTCTTTGAGGTTTTGTGTCTTCTTGCTGAGTTTACAAGATGAGGTCTTCATTATTTACTCTTTTCAAACTTTCTCCTAAAACACAAAACAATGTTCCTTTTTATTCATTTAATTAATTTATTAATTAACCTAGGGTCTTGTTTCAATGCACTGACTTTCTATCTGTTAGTGTTCACAATAATTCTAAATCCATTTTTACAAGACCTCTCTGAGCTGACAGACAGAGGGATCTTATGTCCACTTTACAGATGGTCAGCTGAGTCACTGAAAGTTGAAAGTTTCCATCCATTTTTGATGCCCCTAAGGCTTTATTTTGTGGAGTATTTAACATTATGTTAAACATTATACCTAGAGTTTTAGCTAACATTATACTTAAAGTTCAGCTTGCACCAATTTTATTTTACTGTGATGTGCTCTTTGTTTCTGCAGGTTAGATTTCAAGATGTCAGACAGACAAGAAACAGGAAAAATACAACTAAGTGTGAAAACTTGAAAATTTTAGGCAAAAAATAAATTTCTTATTAAAAAGAATTTTCCACTCTCACTCTGAACTTTCCCAAATGAAAACCTTTCCACCCAAATGCCTGGGTGCAAACTCGTAGAACAGGACATGCTGGACAACTTGAATAATACAGAGAATTTCCTGCCCTTGCCATAACATACATTCATTAATATCAGCATTCATGACAGGTTTCTGCCGTTAGGGGATGTTGCTGCAGTGTCAGGGATTTTGTTAGGTGGAAGGTACTGAATACAAAAGGTTAATTCTAGTAATTAGTTGACGATAGATTAGGATCATGAAAAGCTGCAGAGAACTTCAATATGAACATTGAAGAATGTCCCCAGGGCCATTTAATCTAATTCAGGAGTCAGAGTAATAGCTGAAGTAAAGGAAAGCCTGGCACCAAAAGCCAACGAAGTAGAGACAGCAGAGCCAAGGTCTGATGGGCTGTTTTGGTCCGGAGATTTAGAGTGACTGAACCAAAGACAGCAACAGATAATGGACTAGTGGATTGTAAAATATTAAACCAAAATATGCTACAGGACAAATCTATGAGGAAATGCCACTAGATTTTGATGAAAAGCTCTGGCATAATTAGGTCATGTAGCACGCTGTATAGATTGCCTCTGGGGCACCATCCTGCCTGCCTTCCATCGGTGTTCCACTGAATACTGATGGAGTCAAGCTGGATTTCAATTTCATCAATCTAATCTGTACTGTGCCTTAGTTTTGGCTTTCCTGCCATTGATCTTATTGACTTTGCATCACATAGAACATCTTTTTTCAGGTTGAAGCCCCATGGTATAACAGTGAATGTGCCATTGCAAAGACTTGTATGACTGGTAGAACCTCAAATATTTCACTTCAGGAACAAATATAGCTTCAGTTCAGCTATTATTGGAGGAGATGCCTCTACTTGAATGAATTTACATTAATTTAAATATTTTAAAGTACCAATAATCTAGTGTAAGAAGATGGAAATTAAACATTTTTGTTTACCAAATTATTCCATTGGTTTTTATGTAAATGACTTTTTTTTCAGAAATGGTTATTTTTCTGCCTATTTCAAGAAATTGATTTTTTTTTAATATTGGCTATGTTTTATATGTTTCAGATGTAAGGCTATGATTTTTAATAAGCATTTTTTCTGTCCTTTCCTGCCTCTGTTTTACTTTAATGACCTTTCCTCAGCCCTATTAATTCCCCTCTTTTTGTATTTTCTCTGTACCTGGGGCTTTTTGGGCACAGAAATTATGCATGAGCTTAGATAAATTTGGGGGGGGGGCAATATTTTGTGTTCTTTAAGTGAGCTGGAATAGAATTTACTTCCTTAGAAACTGATGAAAATGTCTAACATTGGTGAGATCAACGTGTGAACTGGGGACAACAACCAAGAGTTGTCTATGTGCCAGTCAGTAATTCCTCATCTTCCTTTTTGGTTGTAGCCAGGTGGGAATCGGCCTAAGCTCCCAGCCAAGTAGTGACAGGACAAGAGGACGTGTCCTCAAGCAGCACTAGGGAAGGCTGAGGTTGGACATCAGGAGGAATTTCTGCGCAGAAAGTTGTTGAACATGGGAACGGGCTGCCCAGGGAGGCGGTGGAGTCCCCATCCCTGGAGGTGTTCAGGAAATGACTGGGCGTGGCACTCGGTGCCATGGTCCGTTTGACAAGGGGTGGTTGGTCAAAGGTTGGATTCGATGACCCCAGAAGTGTTTTCCAACCTAAATGATTCTGTGAAACATCCTTTAAGGATGCCGAAGAGGGATGCCGAGGAGTGCGATGTCGCTGTGTTGTTTCCCAAGGGATAAGCGGCCAGCTAGCACAGGGTGGTGAGGGGATGCGCTGGCAGTGCCGTCTCTCTCTCCCCAGCCGCGTCGGTCCCGAACCGCCTGGCCGGGCCGCGCCGCGCCGCATCCCCGGGTGGTTCTTCGGTCGCTGCATCCAGCGCCGGGCAGCGCAC
>VZTZ01006230.1:140357-178746 GCA_013400955.1 Drymodes brunneopygia
GATGGGTGCAGTTGAAGTTGCAGGCAGCAAGAGCATTGTTAGCTGGCACTTCTGTCAGCTGTTTTTGCCAGACGTTTTCAAGTGAGTGGCCAGATTGTGCTGGAGTGGAAAGCTTTGTTAAGGGTTATGTTAGAGCAAAGGAGCTGGTGTTGCCGTTTGAGTGCAGTGCAAAGAAGGGTGTGGCCTCGTCTGGGAGGAGGGCTTGCCTTCCTCTGGGAGAGGAAGATCAGGCAAATCTTTCCGTGCTGGCAACAGGAGGCTTGAGAGCAGGGACGTTTGCAAGGTGGCTGTGCCCTTGGGCTGGTGCTTTGGAGCTGGGCTCGGCGCGTTTCCTTCTTTTGCGAGTCGACAGCGCCATCGTGTGGTTGTTTTGATGAGCGCTGAGCGCGCCCAGGAAAAAGCCGAAGCGATTTTCTGGCCCGGCCCGGTTCGTGTGCGAGCGCTTCGGGGAACAACTCCGCTCTGGATCCTGCCTCCTGGAGTCTTGAAGCAATGTGATCCTGCATCTAGCGGGGAAGGAAGAGGAATCGTTTCACTCCTTTTCATCCTCGTTAGGTGCTTTATAGCAGACTCCCACCAGGATGTCAGCCTTGTTGGCCTTCCCCCTGATTCTTACCCATAGGCACTGGCCTTATCATCATTAATCTTAATTTCCATGGCGTCGAGAGCCTCCCTCTTAGGGTTAGCCCCTAGCCTCCTCTTTCCATGAGCAGCACGTTGGACTACCATCCTTTTGGATCAGCCAAGTCTATACACCCCTAGGCTTCAAAAGGAAAAATTAAACTTTCTCTGATGCAGTGGTTCCTCTCAAGTCATGCAATGCTGAGACTGGGAGTTACATGTATTTTGTTGAGGATTAAAAGGATGTTATACAAAATATGGACCTTCAAAAACAGTAAATAACTATCTTTGCCTAGGCACGTATGTAAGAACATAGCAGTACAAATCACTATGTGTCTTAACCCTCATAACTATAGACCAGGGACTAAAGAAATAGCAGAACAACTATTTTCTCCCTCTTAAATATAGAAAAACTATTTCCTCCTTCCTAAATACTAACTAACTACAATTCCTACCCATGTGTTCCTCTTCATTTGCCACCAGACTTAGCTGGTTTCTGCTACTTGCTATTTCAACTTTATTCAAGTAATGTCACTGGATGTGGCACTTAGTGCCATGGTCTAGTTGACAATATGGAGTTGACAAGGTCATAGATTGGACTTGACAATCTCAAAGATCTTTTCCAACACAGTTGATTATGTGATTCTGTGTATTAATTTATAGTCCAATTTACCAGCAGACCAAAATGAATAATCTACAGTATGATGTTTGTTTCTCTAAAACATTTTTCCATGTAGATCTTCTTAGCAAAGAAGAAAACTAAATTTAGTGGTATTTTTCACAAAGCTCACTGAAAGTCACAAATACTAGCCAAGCATCAATAATTACAACAGGAACTTGAGGATACTCATTTGGTTTGCTGGATACTGCAGGAAAAGGTGACATTTGGCTGTTTGCATGGTACATTCCTTCGGAAAAATAATTTCAGTAGGTTCATTATATGAGAGGGAAAAAATTCCAAAATACAGAGACCTTCCTACTACCCCACCATTCTGCTCTTATCATAGGTGTTAAATTAAAAAAACCAAACTGAGATATTATGCAATGTACTGGGAAGGCACAAGCTAAAGCAGACCTTGTGAGAGAAAAATGTACTATAACAGAGTTCTTTGGACTTTAATGCATCCTTCACCAGCAACTGCTGGTCCAGTGTAGCCTTCTTTTACCCATCTTCAACATAAGCTTTTAAAATCCCACTCAGCACTGAATGGTGGAGGTGTCATGATTTCGCTCTGAATGATTCTGTTTTAAACTAAAGAAGCATTCTGTTTGAACCAGAAGTTCACTGAGTTCATTGCTTAAGTGAGGCTATTAATCTGCTTCTCATAAATAGTCCTTTAGTGTTACCCTCTACCATGTCTTCAGATGTCTTGCTTTGTTGGAATTGAATCTGACACAGGCCAGTACTTCCTATGAAGTTTGCAGCACAGGAATACATGCTTGTAAAAAAATCAACTTGAATAGGAGATAATATTTTGTACTTACTAAATATTTTCTACAAGTATTTTATATAATTTAAAAATTCCATCAGGTTCTTCAGTGTGGCATCCCTGAATCAATGTGAGAGAAAGATCTTTAAGTCATATTCATTGTTCCCTGACTCCTGGGCTGCTGGATTTTAATGAAGGTGTGAAACCAAGTATTAGAATAATGCTAAATCTTGGCTGCTGGTAATAGCCTTTGACAAACTATGGGGATTTACTGGTTTCTTTGGAATATCACATTTCCTGGCTCTGAGATCACAGAGTCATGGATGTTGGAAAAGATCATCAAATACAACCTATGACTGATCTCCACCTTGTCAACCAGACCAGAGCACTGAGTGCCATGTCCAGTCATGTCTGGAATACTCCGGGTATGGTGACTTTGCCACCTCCCTAGGCAGCCTGTTTCAATGCCTTATAATCCTTTTGGTGAAAAAAATTCCTCCTGATGTGCAACCTGAACATCCCCTGGTGCAACTTGAGGGTATTTTCTCTTGTCCTGTTGCTGGTTGCCTGGAAGCAGAGCCTGATCTCCACTTAGCTACACTCCTTTTAGGTTGTAGAGAGCGGTAAGATACTTTGGTACAGAGCTCTCCATACTGTTCAATTCTATCCAGCAAAAATGAAGGTTTGGCTGATCATTTAAAATGCTCTGTAGAAGGAATATGAAAAACAACAGAAACCAGTACATTCATGCCACATTCTAGCTTAGTAATCTCCAGCTTGTTCCTCACCCCCCTAAAATACCTTCTTCACTGGCTGTCATAACAAATGTGATGTTCACAAAAACTTACTGTTGTGCCCTAAAACTATGAGCAGGACAAAATTTTCAAAATGAATGCCCTGAATTTAAACAAACAAACAAAAAAAGATGATACTAAGATAGCTGTAGCTGTCCTGGTACTTTGTTTGTTGATAGTAAACTCACTTCAACCAAGAATTCAATGTCATGACTGCTTAGTGGTTAATGCTTAGTTTAAAAAAGGAAATAAAAGTTTGGATGAAGTTCTTATATCTTTAATTTTGAGTCATACTTTCTCAGAAGCAATATAAACATTTAAGGAAGACCATTTAATTACTCAGATTCCAAACTCTCATACCAAATGATGAAAAAATAAATTGATTGATTGAATGATTGATTGGGAGGGAGGGAGTGGGTTTGGAAGAGAAAAAACCATCAATACTAATGCCTAATCCCAAGACTTCAGTGATTAGTGTATTTTTTCTAGATGTTTTTATTGTTTGCTAAGCTTCAACAAAGACTACTGGTTAGTTTATTAAAAAAATGTTTCATTAAGGAAACCAAAAAAAGCACACAAGTCCCAAGTTTTATGTTTGTAAAAATACACAAAATAGTATTTTTAAATACTGTTTATCAAGTCAGCAGATGCCTACTGTTAGCATAGGTTTATAAATCACTCTCTGGTTCTCTACCAGAAAGGATACAGCATTTCTGAAATACTCCTTATTCTTAAAAGAAATAATGCCAAAGATATTGCACTATTTCCCTTCCTGTACACAAGAAACTTTTGTCTTGCAAATAATTTTTAAAATCCCATCCACCTTCCCTGCTGCCTTGATCTTTTTCTGGAGACAAAATGTAGGTAAAGATTTTGTAGATAAAGCCTTCGTGCAAGTCTACAAAAATAATGTATTTCTACCTGTAGAATTAGAATAATTTTGTAGAATATAACCACTACTCTGTAATGATTTCATCTACCTTGAACAGTAGATATAACTGAAGGGACCATAAGAGATCTTCTTTGCTGCATAGGAATAATGACATTCCTGCACAAGGCTTTTTGCCAGCTTTACACAGCAACAGGCAGCATTGTTGAGTACATTCCTCATGTGACAGAGACCTGCCCTCTGTGTAGAGAGGAACAAGACTGTCTTGTAGCCTTCTGGGAGTTCTGTGATAAATTCCTCAGTGCCAAAGATACTGTCAGAGATCAGAAATCCCGAATAGTTACAAAATAAAGTAGCTTGTGTGGAGATAAATAGCAATATAATCATAGACAATATTTTTGAAAAAGAGAAAGCAATAATGTATACATAAAAATACTGTATACATCTTGTATTATAGTCAATAATAGTGTATGTGTAACTATGCTAATACTAAAATAGACCTCATACTAATGGAGTAGTCAGGAAAAGACATGGTACTCATCAAAGGAGGGTAGAGTTTGATATTATAAATCATTTAAATATTGTGTTAGTATTCAGGTCATCCTCAGAAAAAGATTCAGCAGAAAGAGCATCCTGCAGTGGAAATGAAACTCATTAGAAATGCAAAAAAAATTTTGTTGAATAAAGGGGAAAAATGAGTCACTTCTGACTAGTGGTGGAATATGTAAAGGGAGACAGAAGGGAATCAGAAGTTTTAAGCCAAGTCCAGCTAAGAGTAGTGTCATTGGGAAGCCTTTCAATAATTTTAGCAGAAGTCAGAGTATACCTTCTGTCAGCTAATCCTATTTTTTCTTTCATGGTGTAGGAAAAGAGAAGATACTGAATGAAATGCAATTAAATGACCTGTGCTATCAGAAGTACATGTATCTGTTGTAGTCGCTACCTCTGGACATTGGCGAGGAACGCACAGAAAAAGAAGGGTGATGTTTACACTTCTGTGTATGAGAGAATGTCTTAGGTTACAATAGTGTGTATTCTATCACCATCTCCATGGGCTGTTTGGGGCCAGGTGGGGCAGTGTTCCTTAGACATCCTTGATNCATATAGGCACTGCTCCTGACTGAGACAGAAGGCAGGGGCACTCAGAGGTGGCAAATACTCAGACTATGAGACTACCTCTCCGTGCCGTTACAGGACAGCATGGGGCAGAGCTGAATTTGACAACATCTGGCTGCCTGTCTTTCCAGAACCAGGGGTTTGCCCAGCTCAGTGACTGCCCTGCTTCTGCAAAGAGCACCCAGGCTCTTTTGGAGATGCTTAAAAGTTGGTTGGCTTGATATACACTGGAAAACATAGGAGACTTACCATTCCTCATGTTGAGCCAATTAGCAGCTAGAGTTCAACAAGAGACATCTTTAGCATGTGGGTAAGATATCCTGTTAATTGCTTTGAAGTCATTTCTCTAGAGGTAACCTAGAGGTAAAGAGGTTTAAATGCTTGTCCTAAGTATGTGCCCTTTCCTCTATTAAGTTTCCTCTAGTGCTCTGTGTGTGATAATTACTGTTTCTGAACTGCTAATTAAGCTTCTGGAGACAGAGATGCCTGATTATAGAGAGTTTTAAAATACCAGTGTACTGGGAGCAGGATTTTTTCCTTGAACTGTGCCTGAAGATTAGCACTTGAGAGCTTGTATACTTAACAGGATGCTACCAATCCTGCATGCTTTTGAAAAATACCTTTCAAAACATTTCTGATAAGAGATGATTTGAGCATCATGTGATGCTGTTATGGAGTTTTATAAGGAGTCTCACAGTGGCTAGAATCTTATCTCTAATCGCTTGATGTTCATTGCTGTGAATTAATCTTCCTTCAAAACCTCCTTCTGAGAAAATTAAATGGGTTTTGGTCCCAGAAGGACCCCAGCCCAGCAGAACCAGATGACACTGCCCTGACATTGTTCTCCTCCTTCTCAGCTTTCTACAGAAGTGTTCTATGATGCTGGGAACAGTGGAGAGGGGAAGAGTGCAAGACAAGCATATCTTCTTCCAACAGATTTCTTAATTTTCAGAGCAGATGGTAGAGCTGGAATGACAGGCAGGGCCATGGCTATGCTTCCTCTTCTGGGTGTCCTTACCTGGGCAGGGGGTAAGAGTGTCCTGTGACAGGCTCTCTTACTGCTGCTTACCCATGGGAGTTGGTTAAAGGCTGATAACCCAACGCCAGAGGATAAATTTTGTGATTCCCATCCCCCTTCTCTCATCAAAGAAAAATCCACAGGAGAAGAAGGCAAAACCTTGGATTGAAAGGTTCTCGTGGATTGTTTTCATCACTAACATGAAGATTTATTTCCCTTTGTCAGCTGGATGTTTCAGTCCTTTGTCCAAGAGACAGTACCTGGGAAGTAACAATTAGGGTTGAGGAGTGTTAAAAAGTTTCAATCAAATTGTCCCCTGTGGACAGAAAAAAAAAAAAGAACTACAGAAGTTCTTAACTTTATTAAGTTGTTAAGTGCAAATCAGTATGGAATTCAAGCATGCTGGCTTAAAACTCTGGGGCAATTTTACTTAAATTTTTGGAAAATACTTAAATGTGACTTGCCAAGACATATGGGAAGGGGAGGGGATTGCATGGGGAGGAATCAACTACAAAACCTGAAGAACACAAATACTGACAAAAGGCTTGTCTCAAGACAGCCTGGCATGGTGATCAAACATGATTAAAATCAAAAGGCTAGAGATGTCAGAATTTCTGGGAGTTGTCTCCAGATCTTAGTCTCCTTTATCTGCTGATTTTATTCCTTTATTACCAATACTATCTATTGGCAAAACTGTATTATTTTTTCAAGCCTTTTTACAGACACAGCTGTGGCCTGTGACCGGAGTTAGACATAGGAAGCAGATGCAAAACCTTTGAAATTAAGTTACCCACCTGGTCTAAGTTTTACTCTGAGCAGCTACATATTACTGAAATCTACTTCTGTACGTTTCGTTTGGGCTGTTGTATAAACCAAGAGATACATGCTACAGGGTAGTTAAAAACATGTAAAGTTGTTTTTCTTTGTTGACAGGTAGGTTCTGGCATACATTTGGAAAAAACCCCAGTTGTGTGTTGATAAATAAACACACTGGCTTTCAAGTGATTTGATGTGGTGGTTTGGGTTTTGTTGTCATTGTAGAAAAGCTGAATCCTGAGAAAAGTAATTCATTGGATGTTTCTGAGCGGCCAACAGCAGGAAATCTTTTATGAGCAGAAACACCTGTGGATGTTTCTCATTTTTTGTGTGCATATTTCAGCCTTCCAAAGCACATTCCTCGACCTGCAGCTCTTCATGCAAAGTCAGAGCTAACCCTTCGGTTTTGTGAGACCAGAAGGCAAATATTTTGGTCTCTGGGCCCCATCTGCGGGAATTGTCACACGGGATGAGTTATGGGAGCATTTAGATAGTTAACAAAAATCACTCTTGAAGAACACGTAAGAGCATTGTTCTTGCCTGGTCACGGAAAATATTTATTGCTGGGCAGCACGGACAAGCCCGTTTGAGGTTTGGGAACACGCCTCTTCACCGGCATGCACCCAGCCCCGCACCGCCGCTCGCCTGCATCCACAAACAGACCACGGCTCTGATCTCAGTTTGCAAACGATCACAGTTTCAATCCCACTTTAAAGACAATCTCGACTTTAACCGCATAGCCGGGGCGGCGCACACACCACCGGCACCGCCTTTCACACCGCTCCGGGTCCCCTCCTGCTGCCTAACGGGACAAAGGCGGCGGGAGGCGGGGAAAGGACAGNGCCCCGCCATGAGGCGGCCGGGGGCTCCGCGCCTGCAGCCCGCATGGAGCGGCGCGGCCGGACGGAGCGGTGCCCCGCCTGGGGGGTACTGCTTCCTCCTTTCCTCCTCCTCCTCCTTCTAGCAGGTCAGCGGGGCCGGCGTGGGACGGGCGCGAAGCCACGGGCAGCGGGTGTGAGCGGGTCCGGCCGTTTGGGTGAGATGTGGGAGCTTTTCCTCGTCGGCGATTGAACGGCATCCGGAGTTGGAAGGGGCTCCCCGGGGTGTCCCGGCAGAGCGCTCCCGGGCAGGGTGGAGTGTGCGGGAGCCCCTCTCTGGCTGCAGGGAGAGTAAACCTCGAGGAGACAGGACTTAGAGAAGACCTCATTAACGGGGATAAATATCCTTCAGATATTTATCTGAAATATAACCCATATGACCCACTTGGGGGTGGGCCAAGAGGATGGGGCAGAGGCTTGGTGGTATTGAGCAATGGAGCGGGGGGGCAACGAGCAGAAGTTGATGCACAGCAAGTTACACCTGATTATGAACAAGAACTTTACTATGAGGATGTCCACACACTGGAACAGATGGTCCAGACTGGTTGTGGAGTCTCCCTGAACAGAGATACTCAGGAACCGTCTGGAAGCAATCCCGTGCCACATCCTATACTCTCAGATGATTCAGCTTGAGCAGTGAGGTTGGACCAGATGATCCACTGTGGTCCCTTTCCACCTGACCCATTCTGGGATTCTGTGAACCCATCTGTGTGGGATAGACCCATGATGTGCAGAGTGAAGGCCTCGTGGTGCTGTCCTGCCAGGGCAGAGCCAGGAGCTGTACTGGCCTTGCATAGCGAGAGCCATGAATGCTCATGCCAGAAAAGAGGGGACATTGCAAAAGCCTGAAGCTGCTGGCACGGGGGTGTGATAAAGCCTTGGTATGGGGTGTCCTAAAGCCTTGGTATGGGGTGTCCTGGGGTGCCAGCCCTGCCAAAGCCTTGATATGGGGAGTTCTGTGCAGTGGTTCTCCTGCACTGCTACTCCCTATACAAGTGCCTGTAGAGCCCACAGCCTGCCGTTCTCCTTCTGGAGATGGGTGTCCTGCTGGCTGCCCTGATTCACTTGCTGGCAGGGCTGGTTGTCAGGATGATGGGTTGGTTGTTCTGTTTTTTCATGTGTCTCTTTAATCCAGGGGTTATCTCACAGGGTTAGGGTGCATCTGCCTGGGCTGACCCATGTGCTGCATTGCACAGCCCTCTCCAGCCCTCACTTGATGCTTGTTTTCAAGCAGAGACCAAGTGTGAGCAGGTTCAGAGAGCTGACCTGCTAAAATCCTGTGAGCAGTCAGGCTGTGGGATGGGTCAGCAGCATGAGTCAGTGACCAAAGGAGTTTCAGTGCAAGGTGGGAACTTTCACCCACTTGGGGCAGGAATGGGAGCATGGCAGAAGCTGAGATGAGGGAGGGCTGCCCGGATCCCGGCACACCAACCAAAAGGGTCAGCACAGATGAAAGGCAGTAATGGCAATGGGAGAATGAGAACCTCTCAGGTGAGTTGCAGCCTGGGAAACGGGAGCTACAGTGCATCGGGAATGCAGAAGCATGGTTTGTCATCTTTGATTTCAAGATTCCACTGCAGTATTTGGCCAAATAGGTCACCAGGGGTGATGGTGTATGGGACACGGAGTCTGTTTGAATTCATCCAGGTTGCAGCTGAAGCCTTGACTGTGGGGAAGGTGATCCCTAAGAATGTTTTTACTGTGCAGTGGCAGTACAATGTTATTTTCTTGGGGGAACCTGACTTTGAAAACACTAGATGTCATGACAGCAAAAGAGGCTGATACTGTTAAAATAGCTTCACACAGGAATAAAAATATATATGCTCTTCTATGTTTCTTAATTGTAAAGAGCTCTTTTACTGTTGTTTCACAGTTTGCTTTGTCCAGCAGAGCATTGTGGCTGAGAACATTTGTGGCCTCAGCAGGGCAGAGAGCGCACTTGTGGTCCCTGTGCCGGGCACTGCCATGCCACACTGGCCATGGCCCTGGCGCTGGAGCACAGCGAGGGGAGCTGCTGCCAGATGGCAAGGTGTAAGGGAGCCCCAGGCAGCTCTGATTTGCACCCCGGGCTGGGACTGGGGGAAGTAGCCTGTTCCCAGACAACTTTCTTCTGCTCTCCTGCCACCCTCCAAATCAACAAGACAGGCAGCCCAGACTCAGGTTTCCTTCTGGACTCCTTGCTGGAATGGGAAAAGTTGGTCTATGGTGTCTTCATGGTTTAAAATGCTCCTTTTCATTTTAAAGGATTAATTATAAGGAGGAACTGATATGGCCAGCTACAAAATGCCCATATGGAAAGCACCTAAGTCTGAAATGCAGAACGAGTGGGAATGGGCTACCATTGGTATTAGAGTCAGGTTGCACCTCAAAGGCAGTCCTATGGTTGTATGAAAACATTAGACTCCATTTTCTACAAAGCTGCGCTGTACAAGATTTGGTGTTTGACCTCATGAGTGTTATTTTTATTCAGCAGAAGATTGTTTGGCTCAGTGTGATAATCGCTGCAAAGCTTACTGCTGTGATGGTACTACTCCCTACTGCTGTTCATATTATGCCTACATTGGGAATGTGTTTTCGTGAGTATATTTGCACTTTAAAAAAAATTTGTGTGCTATGTTCATGAACTCAGTGTACATTTGCTGTGGCAAAAGCATGTTTTGGCAATAAACTGAGGCAGGGTTTGAGTTTTTTGTTTCAGTTTGGTTTGGTTTTTTCCTTGCTGGTAACAATCTTTGGTATTTCTTTGAGGTCTCGTGTTACATGTATTTTTGAAACATACCAGAAATCTTACTAAAATTGAGGGTTTGTCCTTAGTTTGTGTACAATAGTATAATTTCTTTGCCTATATCTGCCCCCTTTTTCTTTACTAAGTGTTGCAAAGCGAGTACAGTGAGTTGTCTGCATAAGCATTACGTGCTTTACGTTTTGATTGATAAGCTGTTGAATACAAGAAAAGACACGTTAAACAAGATAATCATCAAAAGCACTATAGGTCCTACTATAGCGAAACCAGCTACTTATTTAACTCAAAGTTGAATCATCCCAGCCAGGAGAACAGGCTGAAAGGATCCCATTCCCGGTTTTGCTGCAGTACTCCAGCTCCTTCAATTCCTGTATGCTTTTGTGAATGGATTCAGAGTGATCACTCAGGTTCATATAACATCTTGAGCATATATCTTAATGAAAACTGTATTAATATGTTGTTTAGTGGTTGTGGATGCTTTTGAATATTTTACAAGCCATGTAACGGCATTCAGTCACTTCATGCTGTTGCAAAATGGTGTCAAATTTAGATTAGTAACAGGTTGTGACATAACAGCAGGGTTTACCTCAAGGGAAACTTCACAAAACATTGTGTATACAGATCGTTCTGTCAGTATAGCTCAGATTGTCTCTCCATCTGGTTTTGCTACCAGAGATATTTTCATAGATAGATATTCTGGCTTGTGGATGCTGTTGTTTCTTCCCAGAACCATGAGCAACACCAGCTCTGTAAAGTGCATGGTCTTACTAGAGCACATAGAATGGCAAAGGATGCTTGAAGGCTGGTTGTGCTTTGGTGTTCCTGGTTGTGTTTAACTACTCTCAAATGTGATAATCACAGCATGGAACAGTCTTCTGCCAGGCTTCCTTGTGCTTCAGAGAGGAGGGAGCAGAGCATTTATTTTCAAGTAGTCAAGCAACCATCAGATATTACTTTAGGCAAAACTGGAATGGAAGGGTAACATTCTAATTGTGTAACTGGCAGTGAATTTAGGCTTTTATTCAGCAAAGCACAGTTGTCTGTGATTTCATTGGGAGTGTGATATTTAAACCTAAGCAGATGCTTAAATTTGTTCTGAGATTTCCAAGCAAGGCCCTTAGGGAAAGCACTTCTCACCTACCCTGAGTAAGAGGGGAAAAGATGTTGGGCTCTGTGCCTATATAAATCAAGGCATGTTATTTGCTATAGCTCATTAGTATAAAAAGCAAAATCACCTAAACTGTGAGGAAAGGACCAGGGTGCAGGGGTGTCTCTTCTGCACAGCTCTACAGGAGTAAACAGTGTCCCATCCCCTGGGAAAGGGGAGGAAGGGACTGGATCCTCTGTTTGCGTTACCTCACTGCTCCGTGGGGTTTCTCTGCCCTCTGTCTGGGCCATGCAGGGAGATGAGCCAGGATATTATGCCTTTGCAAGGGAAGTTACTGCTGACTCATCAGTAACTGCCTCTTCTTCAGCCCCCAATGATCAACTGAGATGGAGAAGGTCAAGCCTAGCTCAACATTACTTAGTGTGTGTGCACGTCTTTACCATGTGGTGACTTCTGCATCCTCAGCATAGCTGCCTTCAAATAAAGAGACTTTCATCATGTTATGTAACCTGTAAGAGCCACAGCATGTTTTTGTAACCATAGTTTAATTTTCAGGTTTTTTTAGTTTTCTGGCGCACAGTCCTCTTCTCCAGAAACATAAAATGATTCATATACCCAAGCACTTAACACCTTTTCCATTTGTAAATGGCACTTCATGCATGCTTAATGAGGGTATTCCAAACCACTAAAACCATAATTTGCTTGTGCTACATAATAAGGTTTGAATCCTGCAAAGACTTTATGTAAATACTTTCAAGTTCATTTTAGGTTTTTGCAAATGGTGATTTAGAATCAGAATATCCTCTGGCTTAGTCTCGGTGGGTCTTTGTGGCCCTCATAAGCTTTGATGCTGCACTGGGAAGAGAGAATGGGAAAGAAAAATGGAATTGGTGCTATAATCTGACAGAAAAAAAAGAATGCAGAAGGGGCTCTTTTATTACTTTCACAGGGGTAAGATTTGAGTATTAAAATACATTAGAAAAAGGAAAGATAAGATGAAAACCATTTTTTTTCTTTCAATCTGCTTCAGAATTTCTAAAATTAAACTCTCAGTGTCTCACTATTTTTGTATGAAGATATGTGGGAAAAATCCCTTTGCTGGATAATTCAAAACTCAGATTTATTTAGACTCAAAATACATGTTTCTAGCTAGCACTGAAGTTTTAAAAAGCTACTGCATGGTTGCTCAAGTAATGCACATGTTTTATGATTTTCTTTTTAAAATGGAATCAAATAATTTATGATGTTAGGTTTTTAGTGTCTTAATTGACTTTCTCCCAGATCATCCAAGAACCACTCCATATTATTCAATGTAAAAAAAAAGCCTAAATCTTTTTCATTTGTCTAACACATAGAATTCTAAAAGCAGTAATATCTTCTAATTTGAGTTGAAATTTAGTAAATGCATTTAATTAATGCATTTTGGAGAAACAGTTTATATTCTGAGAATCAGATTTCTGAAAAGGTCAAAAGGCCCTTAAGGTAGTGTTATTTGCAGGAGGCTGTTCATTTTCAGATATTTTATTACTTCGTCTTATTCAATGTTATTTTCACTTTGTTGTTGTGAAAAAGGATTTTTGGTTACAATTTTCCTCTCCTTTGTTGCATTAAATGGCAAAATTCTCTCCTCTATCTTACCTCATTCTCCAATAACTTAAAAAGAAAAAAGGAAGAAAAGTTAATAAGCTTTAATAATCACTTCAGGAGTGGTTTGTAGCTCATTAACGTCACTGAAAGAGTCCAACTGAAGCAATGCTAAGAGTTAGGAAAGGACTATGAATTCCAGTTCCTGCAAAGCTCAACATGTCATGTGTGTTTAGCTTTGCAGAATTGGAAATGGTTTGGCTCCTTGCAATCAAAGCTGTTTTCCATGTGCAGGTGTTGCCACCAGGAAACTGGAAACAGCCCTGACACTACTTGAGCAAGTGGATCCCTGTGCTCCCTCCCTCACCATGCTGGTCTCCACAGAACATTCCATTAAAATGAGCAGGAGCAGTGCTGGTCTTTCCAGAAGGTGCAAGACGAGCTAAAGCCTCCAATTTGTTTATACGCCTCAGATGCTTTTCCAGTGATGTTGTGGATAAGAATGATTTGCATTCCTGGCACTGCTGCACTCAGTTGTCTCCTCATCTCTCACAGTACTTATTTCAGAGTGAAGCATTTAATGAAAAAGTGTGTATTCCTGAAAAGAACCCACTCTGGATGATCTTAAGTCCCATGCAACTTCTCTTCATTGGCTTTGTTTCTGTGAAGGATTTTGCATAATGTTTTCCTTTTAACTGTTCCACTTCAAAATTTTTCCTTTTTTTCAAACTTCCTAGTTGCTCTGTGACTCTGTTGTGTAGTTTCTAAGTCTTCTTTTACTTTACAGTGTCCCTTTTCTCTTAGGCACTTTGCCTTGAGCAGTTCCAAAACCCACTGTATCCCTGTGTCTCTATACAGAAGTCTAGGATACCTATGAGAGAAAGAAGGACAAAGCAAGCAGGTTTTAATAATAAGGCATATTTACTTATAGGATATTTATTTTTAATAATTCCATAACAGGGTGAAGAGAAACCTTACCATCAGAAAAAATACATGCTTATTTTTCTTCATACATTCTAGTCACAGGCTTTCCACAAAAAAGAACAAACATTTCTTTTTTGTGCTGTGTGCCCAGAAAAGCTGCTACGTAATCATTGTCTTGCCAGGATTTGATGCTGAAAAGATGCAGCCTGATATGTGGAGGCGATGTGCTCCTGGTTTCACTGGGGCCATTGTGAGGGGCTTTAAGAGCAGGCCTCGGAGTCAGGGTGAGTTTACATTCTGACTCACCATTAGAGAGTGGTATAGAGTTATATGTATTCTGTTATATACATTAGAAAGAGTACATCTCCCTAAGTCCTCTCAATCAGTATAGTTGTTCTTAGGCTGAGAGGCCTTTTCCAACAGTGGACTTCATCCCTTTTTGAGTGTCAGGTGGAGGCAGATGCAGAGGGGCTTTCTACAGCTATGTCTTGCCCATGAAGAGTGCAACCCATTTCTCAGCACAGATGGAGTATAGAATCTGGCTGAACACTTCTGGAGCAAATGGGACGCCTTTACCTTCGAAAACAGTGGAGGCAAACTATTTAAACTGTGTTTACAATGGGCTTTATTAATCCAGAAATTTTAATTTAGCACTGGGAAGGTAACGTGTGCTGTGTGTTCCGTGCTTCTGTGAGCTTTAAGGATGGAGGTTGAGTTTTCCTCAGGGTGCAGCTCTTTGGAAGCACAAGAAACTGTAGTGGTTTCTGGGATTTGAGCAGATCAGCCAGGCAGAGTGTACCAGGGATGCAGGAGCTGGGCAGCAGTGGCCCATTAACAAAGCAATGCAGGACTGAAGGCCAGTGGTCAGCAGTAACTGGTTCTGCTGCTGGAAATCCAGCTGGAAGAGGGATTCTTTCTGCGTAAGGGAGTTCCCTGCAACTCTGATGCAGTGCTCACAGTGCTTCATCCACTAAGTGAATGTAGCAAAAGCGGTAGCAAATCACTTGTTTGTAAAAGGGGTACCATAGTTTTTTTAATTGTGGTATTACTAGAGAATCTTCTGGAATGAAGATAGTATAATTTTAAAGCGTCTTCTGAATCAAACTATTGTCTCCTATGACAGTTTCTCTCAAGGTAGTGATAATGTTGGTCATATCTTCTAAGAGCATCAGACTTCCTTTTCCTTAGATGCCAATTATTGTGGTTGTGTTTCTCAGTTACTCATGATGGTTAATACAAAGCACTTGATCTCATCAGCATTTTGAGCTACTGGTTTTATGGCCAGGTAATTGCTGTCATGAGTTAGGCTTTTGTTAATTAGGTCTTCATATATTCTGCAAAATATTAACGGATTTGTTCTCCCTGCACACTCTTCATTCATTGCTACAGAACAGCAGAAAACAATTTAGCTCTCTGGCAGTGTATTTATTACAACACCATATGGTCTATGTTTGCTTGTGCTGTACAATTAAGTGATTGTACTGCAAATCATGGCCAAGTTTCTGTACAGCTGGGGCCTAAAAACAAGCTCTTAAATTCATATTTAGATTCCTATATAGAAGGTCTCATTTTCAGGTATTGAGTCCATCCTGACTCTTGCTGAGTTTTTTGAAACAAGCAGACTATCAGCATTTTGAAAATCAGGCCTGCTATGTTTTCCCATGCTTGTATGGGGAATCTAAACTATGGTTTAGACTCCTCTTAATATTTGTGATATTGCAGTGGCTGTTGTATTCTCTACATTGCAATAATTCCTATTGAGGTTTATTCATGCTGACAAACTATCAATTTGGACTGATTAAAATACCCAGTAGAAAGGTTGCTAGCAAGATTGCAATTTGAATTCTTTGCTGAAAGATGAAGAGATGCACAGATTAAGAATATTTCTGGCAGTCACTGGGCTTTTTTCATAAAAGAGTAGGCTATAAATACCATCTTTCATATAACATATCCTTCATTGCCTGTATCTGACAACAAACTTGAGTGAAGTAGGGTTCATCTGAAAGGTGGATTTTGCTCTTAGTATTATTGGAAGCTCCTCAGTGTCTCTTAGTGAGGTTTTTTGAGGTTTTTCAAGGTTTTTCTCCAATGTGTGAGTGCAATAAGGCTTTCTTTTCTTTCTCTATATTAAAATTTCAAGGAAAGTCTGATTCATTACTTCAGGAGCTGAGTTAAATTTCTTCCTCTGGACATTTTAAAAGAAATTATTTAAGCCTCAAATATGTCTGCTGGCTGCAGAAGCAGCAGTGTGAAAGGATAGGTGTTGCTTTGCTTTATGCCACTCATCCTTGAGAAGAGGATGCTGTCCTCAATCTGTGGGCTCAGAAGCACAGCAGAAGGACTTTTTGACCTAGGATAAAACAATGACAATATTCTTTGAAAGTACATAATGCACATAATGCTTCTGAAATACATTGCTGGGGATAACTTAAGCTTTCTTTTCAAAAGAAAATCATACCAATGCCTTTCAGAAAAAAAAAGATCTTATGTGATGAGGGGAAAGGGAAGGAATTATTCCTCATAGTGTTTAAAAGTAGATAAATTCAGATGGCCTTGGAATGGGAGGATTTAATATATGGTAAATCAGCAAAGTGATCTGGCACAATTGCAAAGGTGACTTTGAAAGAATTTCTTGTTATGGTTTCAGATGTCTTTGATTTTTTTCTATTCACATGCCTTGATGGATCAAAATTTGTGGCATTTTCAGTAGTTAATATACATTTTTTTCTCAAATAGGGGCTGCTCTTGAGAAAATAACTTTGTTTTGTGAGCGTTATTTTCTGAGCCTGACTGCATGTTTCCATTCCCCTTGCAGAGGCACAGCAATAGCTGGAATTGTTTTTGGCATAGTATTTATAATGGGAGTGATTGCTGGGATTGCCATCTGTATCTGCATGTGCATGAAAAGCAACCGTGGGACTCGAGTAGGGGTCATCCGAACGATGCACATCAACACCATCTACACGTACCCAGGTAAGGAAGCAAAGTGACAGCCCTGCAAGAGTGCCTGTGGTCATGGCAAGAGTGTTGTCCTGGGATAGTTACAGCTCCACAGTGTCATGATCTGATTATTAAAGTTCTTAGAAATGCCTCTGCCTGAATTAAGATGCAAACGAGACCATGTCATGGCAGTGACAACAGCATGGGTTTTGTTTGATATGAAAGAGAGAGACAGAAAGAAAGAAAGAAATAGAAAATAGGTGGGGGGGGCGGGGACAGAAAGGTGGGTGACAGAGACAGAATAAGGAAAATATCACCACTCTATGGATCCTAACAATGTTTCATTGATCCTCTCCAGCTGGTCTTCTCGGTGGTGACAGTCCCCCCAGAAAGCACAGAATCCAATGGGCTAATATAACTCAGGCTGGGTAGGAGAGCCCAGGCAACCTCCCTGGGGGGGAGGAGAGTTTGCCATTGTCTCTTGCAGCAGACTCTGCGTTTGTTGCATCATGTGCAGTCCTGCGGTACAAGGCTTCAGGAATGACTGGGGGGCACTTTGGGGGGTCTTTGATGGATTATGACACCCCCTCAGCTGCCTCTCATGTGAATGTCCCGTGGATGTGGCCTTTCCAGGGTTCCACGGCTGGGCCAGTTTGTGTAAGGGAGAATGGGTGTTCACTGCCTCCAAGCAGTAACCAGAGGTTACACCTAAAATCTCCTCCTCCACCCTCATTTTGGGGGGAGTCTGTGTAAACCTGGCTTCTGCAGGCTGTGGTTTCCCCCACCCCAAACTCAGCCAGGGAAGAATCTCTGCTGCATTTGGCTTTGTTGTGGATACATTCAGCCTTGTTTGTTTTTCCCTAGGCCAAGATGATTGAACAGTAGCCTCTCATTTAGGTGGTTTAACTTACAGTCCAGAGTTCCAGTCAGATATCTTCAGGGAGGCTTCTTTGGTTATAGCTTCTTTATACAGTTTTTGTTATAATGAGCAAAACTCTTTTATATCAATGTTTGAGGCATGAACTATTTCAGTCTCTGACACACAGTAAATGGGGACTGCAGCAGGAGGCTCTTCTCAGTATGGAGGGGAACGGCACAGCTCCTGCTGAGAAAGGCAAGACAGTTCAGTACACAGTGTCTGGCAGTGCAGGTCTGCCTGGGAGGGTTTATTCAGCTGCTGAGTAGGCTGAGGAGACCTGGTCAGGTGACACACTTCACAGATACGTGGCTCATGGCCTGCAGGAGTGTGTCAAGTCCTTGCTGAGGGCAGTGCTGCATTGTACAGGGCAGACTTTCTCCCTATGCCAGAGGCTCTCTGGCAATAGATCAGTTGTTCTTCTTTAGTGTTCTGGTTTTTGTATTTGTTCTTGTTGATGTGCTGCCTACTCCTTTGCATTGTCCAATATAATGGGGGCCAGGCATATCACGGAGAGGGGAAAGCTTGGACAATAAGGTCTGTGGACCATAGTGCAAAGGCTTTGAGTGTTGATGTGGAGTCTAATGCAACCTGAGCTGACTGGTTTTTGCCCAGACCTCGCTAGCACTGCTGGGTGCTGCAGGATCCCAGGTGACTTCTACAAAAGCACATGGGCATCTCTGCAGGATGTTATGTACTGCGTGACCCAGGAGGGACTGATGGCTAGGGATCTTTGCCTTGAATCCACATCTACCATATGAAAGTGGCCACATCATTGAATATTAAAGCAGACCCTGGATGCAGCATAATGGTGTTTATGCAGTTCAGTGACATTGTTAATTACAAATCCAGGAGCAACTGCCTTGGGATAACTTTGGGAGTTCATTGCAATAAAACGCAAAGGTGTAATATACATGAAGTCTTGTCATCCTAACTCAGAGAACCCCTGCCTTTATATTCCCTCCCATTGCAAAGCCTGCAGCAAACCTCAGGTGCATTATGAACACTTGTAGGCAAGTTATGCAACACTTTTTATGTATTCCATTATCATACCAGTCCTAAATATCTGTTTTCTCCCTCATGCCCAGGTACGTTTCAGTTAGACTGAAAGCATCTGTAATATCCTTATCATTTCAATATTACTTTGCATAGAGAGATGAGTGTGAAAGAAAATGGCAATATTCTCGATGATGAATTGCTGAAGAGCTACTTCAAAAAGGAATTGTTGCTGCAAACTGTAAAAATGAGAGCAAAATGAAAACTCCAGGGCTGTAACCTTTTCCTCCCCAAGTCTGCTGGTGCAATGACTCACCTTTATCCGTCATTTTAACATGACATAAATCCCTGTTGCTGCTGAAGGAGATGGAAGGGAATGGATCTGATAAACACTCAGCCTTTCTCCCCTGAAAAAGTTTAGCTCTGCCACATCTGCCTAGTATCTATGTGCCATACGGGCACTCAAACACTGTCACAGCCTGTTGGTAGGCACACAGCTAAGGAGTGAAGGAAAGGGCAACAAACAATGACTCACATCGATATAAATTGACTGTATAATGGCAGTCTGAAAAAAAAAGAATGTATTTCCAGGAGGTTTTATATCAGTTGCATGCAAGTCTGGATGTCAGCAAGAAAATACTTGAAGGCCGCATCTGAAAAACAGATTTTTAACTCTGTGTTCTTTTTTTCTCCCACTTCAGGGGCTCCACCACCATACAGTTATGAATATGAAATGGAGTACCCAGTTGACCTACCTCCACCTTATACTCCAACCCTACAGACTGCAATACAGTATCCCCCACCCCCTCCATACCCTGGATATTCAGGGAAATAATTAACATGGCTTCATATGGATATTGATTGCCTCTTGAAACAGCCAGCACTGTTGGGACTGGCTCAGGGACAAATAGGATTGGGTTTTGAATCAACACATGTGTCTAGGTGTTGAAATAAACCGGAAAGGTTGCCAAGGCTCATGATGAATGAAAATACTCTCCACTCTTGACCATCAAGTTTCATGATTAAGCAACTTATGACCAAAGAAACAGTTCCTGTAAGTTGGTGTCTGACGAGTAGTGCTTAACACCAGCTCTTTAGCTTTACCTGCAGCACACGGGAGTGGGGTTCATTCCGATGTAGGAATGTGCAGGTGGTGCAATGGTTCAACAGTTTCAAAAGCGCAAGAGGCTGCTGCTGAGGCTTATTCTGAGGGAAAATGGCAACTGTTGCCTTGAGGTAAATGCCTTTCCTTGAAATGAGGGGAATAAGCAAGAACAAGGAAGACTGAAGTTATTTTCTGTTTCTATTTCCGGCTGATAATACCTAATGATCACTGTGCATATTGGTCTGATAAGCATGTTACAAGGAGAAGTGCTGTCAGAGTTTTCTAGTAACTGAAAAATGATGGGTGTTATTTTTGGCCAAGTGCAGATTTTTTAAGTGCCTCTTTTTAAGCAGTCTGTGACTAGTTTATGAACTAAAATGTTAACATAAGGAGAGGTTTTTTTAATGTGAAATACACTAATTTATAGCTGATTTACCTGGACTTCAGTACTCTATACACTGGAAATATGCTAAAATGCATTTTATATCAGCAAATGATACTTTGGTTTTAGTATAAAATTCCTGAATCAGCAAAACTCACAAATTGGAGAAAAAATGCAAAACAAATATTAAAACATCCTAGGTTTGACTTCAGTTCAATTTCATAAAGCCAGGGGTTTTTAATCATATTACCAGTAAGAGGATGTTCAGCCTTAGCAAAGAGATGATGGTAGAGACTGTGAGCATCTGATTCCTTTTGAATGTTATCTTGGGCATTTAAAAACTGTAGGTCACCAAGTAATGCTTTTCACATTTGTCATGCATTTTGTTCAAACTTACTTATTCTCTACTATATGCAGTCCAGATCTTTATGGTTTAAAATGTTACATGTACTTATGAAGCTAACTGTAATTCTGCAGCATCTACTTGACTTCAGAATAGTGTATTTCATTACCTAAAGCATCATCTTGCAGCGTCAAGACTATTGTTTTTCTCAGGTTTATATGCAAACCACAAAGAGTCAGTCTCTTTGAGAATTTAAAAGTGCTGAAAGCTCTTAGTTTGACTTGGGTGTCTGAGCAGTTTGAGAATGCTACAGCTGTGGCATCAACTGCAGGTTACTGCTGGTTCACAGAGATCAGAATGCATTTAAGTGTTTTCCTGTGTAGCCTTTCTCTTCTTTTCAAGTGTATTATGTATTAATAAATAAAAAAGCAGCTTGCAAAAAGGAGATACCCAGTGAAATCCACCTCCCATTATCCCCCAAGTCTGGTGGTTTTGGTATTCAGTCCTGATTCAGGGAAGAACTGAAGCAACATTTAATTGAGCATAAAATTTTTTCAGAGGCATTCTTGAAACAAGACCTTACTGACTGTTCTTGCTCAGATTTTGCAGTTGTATTTGTCATTTCCAGGCTGACTAAACTTACCCCCTTGAAACTCCTCTTAAAAGTGCAAATGGCATCAGTCCCTGTCAGTGTAAGTTCAGAAGATCTGTGTTGTGGCCATTGGCCACACTGAGTCCAAAAACTACCAAGGCACTTGTGACCCAATCAGAGGAAAACTGAGCTTCATCTCAGGTGTTTAGTTGCTGCTGGTTCCTTGGAGTCTTCTCTGAGAAAGGAGAGTTACATTCTCATTTCTGTTTTCCTGTTCAGAGGTGGCAAGTCCTGAACTGGCTTATCCTTACAATTACTTCTACTCTAGGTATGTCCTGTGACATTTCAGCTGTTACCCTGACCTCTCAAGAGATCCCGGTTGAAATCTCCTCATGAAGAGCAACCCTCTGTGTGCGGGGTTTTGGCAGTCCCTACTCAAAATCATATGCTGGGGTGTTGGTATGCCTGCCAAAATGGTGACCAGCATGAAGGACAGAATAAACATAGCTTTTCCTGCAGAGAACCCTGTTCCTGCTGCATCATTCTATGCTAGTACCTCAACACTTCCTAGTTGATCACACTGGATAATATTTTGGTGCAAAAAAGTTACCTAATAGATAATGAGTATTGTCACTTTTCCATTCCTGTATTTCATTTCTTTGTGCTGAACATGGAGACATACAAATCAAAGAGCAATTTGTATTTGAATAATCCAGTCTTCTGAAAAATACAGAGAAAGAAAACTATCCTATAGATCACAAATCTTCTCTTAGAGAAAGAATTTTTCTATCAGTGACATTTGTCAGAACAACTTAGGAAACAGATTTCTTGCATAAAAAGGAATTTCAAATACAAAAAGTCTTTGATCACTGAGTTTTCTGGTTTTCAAATGAGGTCAATATTATATCTGCGAACCGTTTATTGATGGAGAAAACGAAGTGGCCCTACCGGAGGAGGACAGGAAAAGCAGAAGCGAAGGAAGGAAAAGGAGAACGCGGCCAGAGGAAGAGAGAGAGAGAGAGTGACGGGGCATTAGCAGCAGGGCCTGGCGGTGCTCCATCGGTGTTCGGTCGGCAGGCGGCCTGTGTGCACTGCGAGCTCAGGGAGCTGCGCGCCTCCCGGGAACGGAGGTGCGGATTCAGCGGGCAGCCGGCAGCGTGTCTCCTGAGCCCAGGAGCGGCGGGGCGCTCGACCAGCCGGAGCTCCGGCAGGAAATGTGGCAGGGAAGGTGGCAGAGCAGCGCGCAGAACCGGGGCAGGATGGCGGCAGGCTGCTGTAGGATCGCGGGACAGCGGCAGGAACGAGGGATAGGCGAGCAGAATGGTGGCAGGCTGCTGTGGGATCGCGGGACAGCGGCAGGAACGAGGGATAGGCGAGCAGAATGGTGGCAGGCTGCTGTGGGATCGCGGGACAGCGGCAGGAACGAGGGATAGGCGAGCAGAATGGTGGCAGGCTGCTGTGGGATCGCGGGACAGCGGCAGGAACGAGGGATAGGCGAGCAGAATGGTGGCAGGCTGCTGTGGGATCGCGGGACAGCGGCAGGAACGAGGGATAGGCGAGCAGAATGGTGGCAGGCTGCTGTGGGATCGCGGGACAGCGGCAGGAACGAGGGATAGGCGAGCAGAATGGTGGCAGGCTGCTGTGGGATCGCGGGACAGCGGCAGGAACGAGGGATAGGCGAGCAGAATGGTGGCAGGCTGCTGTGGGATCGCGGGACAGCNGAAGGCTGGCCGGGAAGAGCTGGCGAAAGCAGGCGAGGCAGAACAGGTGCTTAGGTTCAGAGGGCACCAGGGACCTGAGGCAGGGGAACAGGGGCCAGCAGGGACATCAAGCAGACAGGCAGGGAAACCCAGGAACTAACAGCACACTTGTAACGCAGTTCATAATTGCTTTTTCTACCCCATAGCTCCTCGCATGGTTTGCTTGCCCGCGAAAGATTATTGGATAGTCTGGGGAGTCTTTCCCCAGCAGCAGGAGTTACCTCGCCTCTGGGGGAAGTAGCTTAGGGTCTATTGGTGGAGGAAATCTTCTCCTTGCTAGGCTGCCAGTAAAATCACCCCAGAGATAGAACCCTTCTCTACTTCCCAAAGGGGGTGCCTAGTAACAGAACCTTTCTCTGTGAAGGTGCTGCCAGGTGCTGTTACTGCCAAAGCCTGTGCAGCCCGTCTGGTACTTTTCCATTCAAAAATCAAATACCAGATTCATAACCCACAGTTCAAGGAATAAAACTAAACAATGTTGAGGCATTACTATTTCAAAATTAAATTGGTTTCTCACAGGTAGTGAGCAGATGCTGTTCTTTTCAGCAGGTTTATTCAGGTGCATGGAGTTGTGCTCTTTCTTCTATGCTTTCCTGGATCAAAACCCTGAGATGATATTCTTTTGGTTAACTTGGTGATCTCCTATTTGTCTTCACTCTTCCACACCAAAATTATTGGTGATGATTTGCTCTGTGGTGTTTCAGCAAGCAGAAATGTTGCAACGTATTTTTGGATGCTGCTACAAATGCCAAAAGTGGCAAAGCAAAGGTAATCCATAGTGCTTTATGTTGGCATCTTCATTTATATTAACAAAACCTCATTCTTTTTGTGAACTGTGTTCACTTTGATTTATTTTTATATGCCCAGCTTTTAGCATCAGAGCAAAATATTGTTTCCAAAGTTAGGTCCAACTGACAGAAGGTGGGAATATCTAGAAAGCAGCAGCACTATTCAAAGCACTGAATTTAAAAGATTAATTAGTTGTGAAATATATTCACTCTTCTTGGCTTGTTTCTGTTTCTCTGTTCACTTCTGTTGTTTATCTCAGCATAGCACTTGCTTTGCTGTTAACTCAGTCTGTCCTAAAGAAAAAAATAGAATCATACTAAATCATGATACCTCAATAACAGTGAGAGATAATATCTTTCAGTTTGTTATGCCTGTGAAAATGTCTGGGTCAACAGGACAATTCTTGTGTTGCTACCAATTTGTAGATCTTTCTCTGATGTTCACTGGCTCATGCTAACATTAGCTTACTTTGATTTTAACCTTCTGTGTGTGCTTGGGCACCTTTTGGTAGTGGATATTTTGTTTGTTGTGTTTATGTCTTTTTTTTTTAAAGGGAATTTAGGTACAAGATTGTCTTCAAATATGGTGTTCTGGAAAAGGGAGGGTCTGATCAGGCTGATAAACTCCTTTGCTTTTTGAATATTGAGATTCATGTGGACTTGAGCCTAAAAATATATACCCCAATATTTTCTTACTTGAAAAAGTATGTTTAGATGTCAATACTTCAGATAGGGTTATTTTTTGTTGGTTTTTTTTTTTATATTTTTAAAAGATTTTGAATCTCATGCTATTATGACACACAGCTCTTTCTAGTACAAAACATAATCAGCCACTTTCCATTATTATATTGCATGACAGTATGACTTCATTCCTAACGCAGTTTACCTAAATTGTACATTTTGGTAAGAGATTGAAAGAGCAGAGCTTCTATTAAATTCCATCCTGAAACAATAACATTTTGTTTTGTAGATCTAGCTATGCAGTAGTTCCCATTTCTGCTCACAACTCATTGCACATTATAGGAGACATTAGGAAAGAATGCCCAGAAAAAGACTGAAAAGCCCTCTACGATATGGCCAGAAATGACAGGCATCAATAAATTATTTGATTTGTGATGGAGATGTCTACATAGCACTACTTCCTAGTCATCAGAGGTCAGTAAACACATCCACTTATTATTCCAGTGACACTTCTGAGAGGTAAAAAATAATCTTTAGTGAAAGATGCCTTTTTCTTCTCGTCTGTTGTGCTTTTATGCTATTTTGCTTTGGATAAGTGACAAACACAAAATGTGATCATTTCTGCAAGTTGCAAACTGCAAGCACTGTGGGGATTTTAGGAATGATTTGTGTGTGTGAATGAGCTACTGGTTTCTATACAGTAATGAAGGCAAGTAAAAGAAATTCTCGTTGCACTTGGAATAAAGTCTTCTTATTCTCTGAAAAATCTCTATTAACAAATTCAGAGCAGCCCCTGAGATCTGTGTCTCCTGCCTAAACACTGGGGTACTCATGCAGCAGGAAATGCTCTGAGAATGAAGCAGGACTGCAGACTTCTACTCCAACCTTGAAGAGCACTGAGGTGACTTTTAAGATATATTGGGTTCAAGGACAAGTTCTTGAACTTGACAAACTATTCTGTGGAAAGTCAGCCTAAAAACTGCATCAGTATTCATATCTCACCCTCATACTTCCTTCTCAATGGAGGAAGTTGTCTGTTCTGGACTTTTGACAAGGATAGTTTCAACCTGACTTAAGTCAACTTTAGACTGATCACAGGGGAAAAATATTCCACATGAATAACTAGATGTGAGGCTTTCTGTACTTTGGTATTAGATATGAATTACTAGCACTAACCTGAAAGCATTATTGGCTCTCTTTTTTTTTTAATGTGTTTTACAACATGTAAAAACAAAGCAAAAAAATCCACACACATTACAAAACTAGCTCCATTCTGAAGACCCTGATTTTTGAATAAGCTTTACTGATTTTCTGAGACCATAAGTACAGCTCAAGATGCTCAGAAAGTGGGATCATCAAGTTCTGAGTGCCATGGGAAGATAAGCTTATCATGTTGTTAGTACTACTTCCCTCTTTTCCTGACTTCTTGATTTTTTAAAAGACCTACTTAAAGAAAAGAAGAAAAATCAAGTAACACTGGAGGTGTCACTTGAGTTGTCAAATCGGTAAAGGATATACTTAAATCTGAATTGGATAATATAATAAGTACATCAAATATTTCAAACCTCTGATCAAAAAAATCTCTTAAAACATACTAGACTTTAATGACTTTGAATAAACTTCTTCCTACTTACCATGTGCAGTGTCACATAGGTCCTCCTTCCCACACTGCACTACTGCTCAGAATTGAGCCTTCAAGACTTCAAGAGCTAAATTTGCAGCTGATAAGGCTCCTGGCCGTTATGTCTGCTTGTCATATAGTCCACTAGATCTCTTGTCCGTAGGGTGATGACCCTTCAGTCGGTAAAGCTCTCTGGAAGTGCAGTGAGGTCAGAAAGACATAAAGGGACCAAAACTGAGCAGGCCTAAAATACCAAAAAGCGATATTCCCAGATCTTGCCATGAACTTTGCTAGCTTCTGCAGTAGTCAGGCTGTGAGTGTACAAAGCACTAAAGTAAGGCTGTTTGAGACACACCAGCAGCCACCCTGCAGTCAGTAGGAATATTCATGTGTTAAATATTGATTACTGTAAAAGTTGTGCTGGTTCAGAGCCAACAGATGTTTGCTTGTCACAAAGGTCTGTTCCTTCAAAGAAAGAACCACTTTTAATGGGAGAAGAAAAAGTCTGTTTGGGGAAAATGGGAAGTAGATTTCTACTTATACTGAATTTAGAAAATGATGTTTTTGATGGTACTGGCTTATACATTAATTTCTTTTAGTGGTGGTTGACTGCCTGGGACTAACTCAGAGATGGCTCAGTCCTCATCTGCCCACTAGAAGCATGAAATGCCATTACTAAGGAGTTGGTGGTGCCTTATGACCTTAGACAGCCTTGGAGCTGCATCACCTCAGGCAATGGAGCTGGTTTTCATCCATTCCTGCCATAAATAAAAGCAAAAAGTATTAAAGTTTGTCTGGGATTTTCCTGCGTTTTTATTTTCTGGTATAGTAATCTATATTTAACTTCAACTTTTTAAATTAAAAGCCTGATCTTTTCTGTTCCTATTTCTGGTAGCAGTCCCTATTCATTTACACAGATATACAGATGGAAAGCTATTTTCAGAAGTGTTCAGCATTGGCTTCTATTCTGTAGAAGTCAGCAGTAAAACTCCTACTGATTTTTACTTGGGAGTAGAACTATGTCAACCCTGAACAGTTTTAAACAGCACAATTTAAGCATCATTTTAACTAAATGCTGCCCAGATACAATCCTGAAGAAATGAAGTCAAAACATTTATTTAAAAATGTCACCATATTTTCAGTCCATGTTTTCTGCTTAACGTCTACACAAAGACAGAGAATAAGTCAAATACTTCTATGGATACCACTGCTTAATTCAAGCTGCTGCTCTGACATGTTTACCTGAAATGCACTGGAAACATACCAGCTTTTCGCACCCTTGCTGCTATACATAAATCCTTTCCTTTTTTATTTTCTTTTTTTCTTTTTTTTGAGAGCAGGAATCTGAAAGAATTTAGATAATTTCTGTTTGAGCTTGAGCAGGGTACTATTAACATCTGACTAAAACAGTATATGATGCAGTTCTTCAAGTACAGAAAAATCATCCTTGTGATGATGGTAATTCTCGTGTATATCTATATATCTATATTTTATATCTATATTCTATATCTGTAGTACACAGACGTGTATTTTGGTAATTCAAGCACACTGGTTTTTAACACCTCTTTCCTACCAGATGCCGTTGTGAGGAGTGAGTTCCATGATAATTTAAGCCTAGGCTGAGCCTAGGATGAGCAATTTAAGCATAGCTTGAGATGACTGCACAAACCAAGTTCACCAGAGCAGATGTTGATTGGTTTAAATGGCTGTGGAATTGCACCAGAATATCTTCAATATTTATGTAAGTGTGTATGATATATATTTTTAATACTGTTAGGTATAGAAATAATTTCTAGGTATAGATATTTTATTTAAGTGCCAGGAGGAGGGGGAAGGAATAGTTACTAACAGTGTGATAGTAACAGCTGTACTACGATTGTTGTAAAAAGCATAAGAAGTCAAATAGAACAACTTTGATATTGCACCTACTAATATTGGATTTATCTGCTTAATTTCTTTCAATTTTTTTTCATTTGAGACTTTAGAGGCTGAACACCAGTATTTATATATGTTTATTGCTTTTAATATATTTAGGTTTATAGCCATATGTACATGCTGTAGGCATAATGTATAGCTATTATGGTAGAAATATTTGTACATTGTACTTAAAGATACTGCTAACTTTTCATTAATTTTCTCAGCCATAAGAATTTCTCTGTTTCATTTTTCTCCAAAAACTGAATTTGTATGTTTTCTTGAATGTGCTGTGTTCCAAACTCTGAGAAAACAACAATGTATTTGCCACCTCAGCGGTGCTATATAACCATCTGACAATTTTCAAAAATGTGGTGGTTTGTTTTTTTCTTTAATTTGAAAAAAAAAGTCAAGAGACTCAATTTGGGGCAATGAATGCATAAGCGAAATATACCAGGTGATGTATTTGAAATGACCTTGGTGATTTCAGAGTCTGTTGACTTGAAATGAAATGAAGTCAATTTCAAACAAATTGCTTTTCAAAATAGAACTCAGCGAGATTTAACTGGATGTTAGCTTTTACAGCTCAATCTGGCTTGCTCTGTGATTCTGTAGTGCAGTGGCTCACAATAAACTGCACCTAGATCTAGTTCCCAGGGAGGTCCATCAGTTCAGTACAGCAATAAACAGGTGTCAGAATATGTTCCCTCTAAAGCACAATGTTGATATTTTGAAAAAAGTGGATGATTCTTCAAATGTCTGACATGACACTGATCCTCATTAACTCTGCATAATTCCATGCTAATATACAAGCAGCTGCATCACTTATAATGCTTCACTAGTAGCTGGTTAAAAATGCAAAGAATAATGTCAGCATCTCTGTTACAATGAATACCTTGACATTCACATTGCTGCGTGCCTGAAGGAACACATCTCGAGCAGCACAGGTGCTGGGAGCTGGCATCCCTGCTTGCAGCCCTCCTGCCCTGTTGGCTACTTAGGCTGAATGCACAGTGTGTACAAGCCCTCTGCACCCTGTAAGAGCAGGTTATGACATGGCATCTGATGACAGGAGCCTGACCTTAGCTTACAGTATGCAGAGTCTAGTTTAAGAGTATTTTTTGGTGGAACCAATCTTGTGCATACCATTTGTCTCACAAATCCTGCCAAGCGAGAAGGAGAATTTACCTATTCTCCTACTTTCAGTATGTTTTTGTGTCTCTGCTGTAAGTCAGAGAAGAAGTATGTCCAATTATTTTGCATGCAAAGGAATGAGGCAGATGTATGCCAAATCAACTTGAACAAATATTTAAAAACCCTTGTACTGAGAGAAATTGCGGGGTGATTACAAAACACAGATGCTCTAAGGATGGCACTGTTCTTGTATACAGAGCAGGCTGTGGTTTTTCATTGCAACTTCCCTTCCCCCTTTTTTTCCATCCAAAACTATCCATTACAAAGGCCCTGCAGTCACTGCTTATATGCTTGTGATCAAACTTTCATGCTTCTAATACTGTGGATATTTTATAAAAGATGGTTGGGATTTCTAGATGTCTGTTCCTGTGCTGTTCTGCAGCTTCTTTGCTATGCTCCTGGCCTCATTAGAAGATTTCAGTCTTACTATGAGACTCTACAGAAATTATTCTCTTAGAAGAGTTCATTTACATTTTGATGATTGCCTAATCTACATTGCTGCACTATGCACTACTCTTTGTGATAACAGTCTGTGATACCAAAATCCTGATAGCTAGCCTACAGCAAATTTTTGAGGGCCCCATGAGATTAAATGAGTCCTTGTCCAAGAACAGTATCAACTGTCTCACCAAGGGATCTGATCTGTACTTTCTAATGTGTGCATATTAGGCCAGGCATATTATTTCGAGCACCAGATAATAGATGAGAAAATGCCTCATGTTCCATATTTGCATGTGAATTCCTGAGGACACTGAGTCACCTTGCCTTGCCAATGTTAATGATGGCTTCAGGGAGGGTCCATAGCAGGACTCAGGAAATGATGTAATATTCTGAGACTTCCTTCTCCTCCTCTTCCTTCTCTATTCTTACATTTTATTTTCGAAAGTAAGTTTGCTTCTGGTTGATAACCATGGGAAGCATTTGCAGTCTCTACAGCACATGAAAATATAGAAAGCCGACAAGAAGCAGTACTTTTAATTTAAAACAAGTATGTTTCCTTTATTTTCAGGTCTACCACTTGGCTTGAGCTATAGGTCTTGAGGAAAAAAACCTACCAGAATTAGGTCATACGAATGAAGGAAGATTTATTTTTCTTTCCATCTTGCTTCCCCTTTAATAACAACCTCACACATACAAACACTGCACAGGCTGCCCATGACACTCTTTCAGTCTCCTAATGTGACTTTACAAACAGCATGCTGAGAGAGTTACAGATGCACACTTTAGCCCTGCCTCCTGCTCCTCCCACCTCAAATGCTGCTGCAGCCCAGCACTGGGAATGCAAACACAGTGTTGCTGTGAAGGGTGGTGGCAATTGTCAGAGTGAAATCCCCAGCTGCGTACAAGGTGAGCCTAGGGAAGTATGGCAGCATCACCATTTATAGCTGCCATCATGCTCCACTGGAACCAGAGACTGTCAGGTAATGCCTGTAGTCTTTCAAAGGGCTGTACAGGGAGTGAAGAGACAGAAAATTGTGGCACCTACACACCTCACTGTTGCTGAAATAATTGAACCCATGCAACAATTTCTTGGGTTGGATTTTTTTTGTCCACATTTGAAGTGCAAGCTTATGGCTCAAGAGCCCTTCTTGTCACCTGCTGAATTTTGGTGGAGTTGTGTTCCAGATTAATTTGTCATTTCATTATGTAAAGGTCTTAGGCTTCACTTCCTCTGAAGAAGTTGACCGCCTCAGATTGTCACAGCCTTCAGAAAACTACTGTTTTTTTCTTCAGGGACATTTGTGGAAAGGCTAAATCATGTGATGAGTTAAGTCTGCTGTAGGGAGGTTGAAGAATGGGAATGCTTTTCTTAAAGTCCCTTGGCAAACAGATTCTCTGTATTAAGTAGGGTCTGCTACTGTTCTTGAATTTATTTGATTTAATGTCACTATTGCAATATAGCTGAGTCTTTCAAAGTTATGTCAAGCATTGTATTTCTAGCAATAGGTGGGAGGATGAGTCTTTGAGCTGTGTTAGCAATTAAGCAGGTGTTTTAGGGTCTGAGACACTATGCTGAAAGAACCAAAATGGCAGTGTATTCTCTCCTTCTGTACAAATGTCTTCAGTTTACTGAACTCACAATCTAAGAAATGTTTTGTGTTTATATATGTATACATACATAACCATCTGCTAAATTTCCTTATTTTTATTTCTGTTCCAAGATACTGTGGAAACAAAGCACAGTGTCTGACTTTGTACAGACAGCTTCCTTTAGCCAGCCAGAGACCTCTTTTTTATCTTGAGGTCCATTCAGGCATCCATGGAAGGCTTGCGTGGCCTGGAAAAGGTGGAAGCTGATTCAAAAATAACAAGATTTTTCTTAAATAACTTCACAACTTCCAAGTAGAGATGGTTGATTTATTGGCAGCACTCTTCTCTCATACAAAATCTATAAGGTAAATTAGGTGTGTATTAACAGGTTCTATCTAAGACTATGAAAGTGTCTAAAGACAAGAGTCTAAAAGCTGAGTGTTGCAGTGGTTTGTGTCCCTAAAACCCTTTTCCCTAAAACCCCTACCCCCTTAGGAAGCCTTGGAAGGAGCCCAAGGGCAGGGACCCCTGGGGTGGAGTCTCTGATGGCATGCCCCAGAAGGGCTGAGCTTCTAGGGGGCTGGCTCCCCTTCCCCTATTTGTCCTATCACCTGCCACTCTCCCTCCGCTCTCCTCCCTGTGCTAGAAGGTTCTGTTGTATTCAATGTATTGTTGGTTTACTCCCATGTCATTCATCCTCACTCCTCCCTCTCCCCTTCCCTAGTGGTCTATTAACCATGGACCCTCCCTAATTCCTCCCCTGGACCCTCACGTTATTGGCTATCTGGTTATGTTATAAGCTGATGTCGAGGGCTGTTCGAGGCTCTCGGGATGAGACCCCTTAAGAGGAATAAACACTCTGTCCGTCTCTCCCGGGAGTCGCTCCTGTTTCTCCGCCGAATCGCTCGTGGTCGAGGAAAGAACCAAGAACCCATGCCCACCCTCTCAGCCCTCCTTCCCCCTGAGAGCTCGGGCTCCGAAGCTCCCACATCTCCCCACCCGAAGGTTAGGGGTTTCGTGGTCATCAGGGAGGCTTAGGAGGACCCCTCTGAGAGGGCCCCGCAGAAGACCCCCGAGCGCAAGCACCCCGGCTTCATCCCGGCCGGCGGTGGTTTTATTTTTTTATTTCTATAGCTGAGAGGAATGTTTATGGATTCCTGTTTCGGGGGCTGGGCAGGACAGATGACAGACAGCAGGACAGCTCTCAGTAAAGCTACAGAAGAGCTAGATCTCCTGGAGAGAACCTGGACAAAACGTGAGAGCTATGTCTGTGGAGAGTTGGGTAGAGTATTGGGGAAGCACAGGAGGAGATAAAATAATGACGTAAATCTTTGACAGTAAAAAAAAAATTATTTAATGACTTTTAAATAGTGTTAAAAAGCTTACTAGTGCACTCAGATATTGAGAGAAATCAAAGACATCCTGTTGGTTGCCTCTGTTTTTGTTAAGTATTACTGATTTGGGATATTCACACCACAAACTGCAATATTATTTTAGCTGGGAAGACAAATTAGAGTAGAACAGGCTGCTGAAAGATGCTGAGAGGACCATAACCATCTCATCTGGTGGCTTTCATAACTGCAAATGCAAAAAGCACATCATACCTTTCAAATAGAGGGTTGCAAATGACCAAGTGTCATTTGTTCTGGGGTTCGTGTGAAGTTAGATGCTCTCAAGGATTTGCTTTAATCATTCATAAATGCTGGTTGTTCTCTGAGCAATGCCAAACATGACTTGCTTGAAAAGAAATTGGCTTGGTTTACTGTAGGGTGGCTTTTTTAGTTTTTGGGAGAAGCATGTTAGTATTGAGTGGTTTGGATATAGGATGGTGAGTTAAAACAACCGCAGAAAGCCTGCACCTGCAGTACGAGCATGAGGCCAGAAATATCTAGGAAGAATCAGTGCATGCAGTGTCGAAAAAAAAAGGAATAGATATTAAACTTTGATTCTGCTAGGAATATTTGCATTATGTAGTGATTAGGTAAACTAAATCAGGAGTACAGATTCAAATGAAGAAGCAGATATCCTAAAGATTTCCCCTTTATTGACACCATCAGCAAGCACAATAGCTTAAGTCAACAAAGCGAGAAGCCAGAATAGCACCATATTTGTTTGGTATGGGGTGATGTCCATGTATATTCACATCCTAATCACTGGAGAAATTACTGTTGTTCACATCTCCATTTCATTTCCTTGGTTAAACATGCCTGGGATTTTGAACTGTGATTTCGTTATTCACTTGGCTCTACCATTTGTATTGTGCACGTGCTCCAGCAGATATCATCGACGCCTAATACTACTGTGCTATGCAGAACAAATCACTTGCATTTGAGAAGGCCTCTGTGGCTACTGGCTACTTAACTGTGTACTGCATCTGTAAAAGCCAAAGATGGTTTGCAGAATTCAGACAATGACCAACTGTTCACTATTTTAAATCATATCTGCACTCACTGCAGTGGCTAACAGCACGTACTTGTGTAGGGTTGATTAGGTACAATCTCTCTCTTCGTATTTTGGATTAATATTTAGACAGCCTTTTTCTCAGGGCTGCAGGCTGACTCCAAAGGAAAAAATATCTCTAGAGGATACTTGCATGATAGTGAACAGATTAGTTATACCTGCAGTGGTTCAAGTTTTGCATAAACCCAAAAGATTTTCCATTAAAATTCATGCTGTGCATTTAAAAACACACATTCTTCCTGGAGCTGTCTGAAATAAATTTGGTTATTGTCCTGGGTTACAAAAGAAGAGTGTCAATGTGGGATGTAACCAAACTGTGTATTCTATGCCCCTCTACAGCCATTTCTGACAAACTGTTAATGGTGGGTGGCTTGCAGTAGCTGCCCAGTGCATATCCGACCCCTCAGGCGACAAGCTGGGTGTTAAATAAGAGGCAAACCCTGCGAGGCAGGGAAGTGTTTCTTTCTCTTCACAAGTGACTCAGTCACGATAACTCCCTCCAGGAAGCACCAGCATAACTACAACCATCCTGAGGGGTCCTCTGCTAATGGGCCATAAAGGTTAAACGACTCCAGCATAATGAGCAGCAGTAAGGACTTAAGACCATCAAGGACTCACAAAAATATCCTATCACTCACAGGATTACATCATTCCATTGTGAAGTTCCTGGCCCTGGGGGAGGTACATAACATTCCCACCTGAGTCTGATCATATATAACTGGCGACTTGGGACATCACCAGCACCACCACTGCACAGATCCAGAGAAAGACCAGGTTTTCCATAGGACCACTGCTTTCAACTTGTAACCATTACTTCAACAGGACTACATCCACCACTTGATAGGATTGTGACCACCACCCTGAGCAACAGGGTGCCAGGTTGTACTCTGACTTTGTGGGTTTAAGCCAGTTTCTGTGTATCATTGCATTTATTGTAATCTTTCTATTAAATTGTAGCTCCAAGCTGAAATCTCTCGCAAGGTAATTGTGTGGGGTTCATTTCTCCCTCTGGTTTACTTTCAAACCAGCACAGTCATTTGTGCTGTACTGGTTTTCAGAGTACAGAAAAACTCCTTAAGTGGGACTAACATAGTAGGTGTCAGCTCAGTAGGATCTGAGTCTTTAGCTTCCAGAAGTTCATTCAGAAATAATAACCCTAGTGCTTTGATCTGTTCCGTACATGAATCAAAAAGCAGGCAAACAGTATTATCCCCTGTGAAGAAAATGGAGAGCACTGAAGTGAAGCAACTTCAGAAGGAGACAGTGAGTCAGCATTGAAGGCTGGACCAAAAATCAAGTTTGCCAACTTGGAGCCCTCTTCTCAGGGATGAGAACAAATGGAGAAATCATCTCCATGAAAGCACTAGCTGCAGCATTGTTCTGAAAGAATCTGAGGAAGCATTTCTCATACAAATAAAATATAGCCAACAAATGCAGAAATAACTTCTATTTGTTGTGTGAATGAAACAAGCCTCCAGCATCAGAAATTCAGTGAACATGGGTAAATGATAGGTATTATGAAGACCCACTTGCACATATTCAGAGATATCTGGCAATGTTGTAATTGTGTCCGTGCCACAGGCTGCCTGTCCCTCTTCAGAAATCACGGACTAGTTCTGTTCTCTAATTCATTAGGTTATGAAGCAAGGTGGTTTATTACTTATTGTAGAGTACTATCACATTTGTGGTTAAGGTCTACTTGCTTCATGAGTATTCAATGAAAAACTGAATGGCTGAACAATGTTTGCATACACATAATATATTAAAATGACAAGGCTGTAAAATAATATTAGACATGATTTGTGAAAAAAAAAAATACACAGGCAGAGCACAGAAGTGGCCAAAAAATGAAACACGACGTGCATGTTTGCTCATCACTGGAAAGTTATCACATTGAATAATAAAGCTCAGCAGTTTAAGGCAAAATCACTTCTGGGTGTAGTTTGGAATTGTCTGCATTGTATTAGAATCGAATGTAAGCCCTATTGTTTTGTGATCCAACCTGTGCTGCCTTTTTCAGGAAGATGATTTCCATTGTTGGCCCTGCTGTGAGGCAGTAGTGGGCTTTGTTGCACTCCAGCTATGACAGCTTCTGAGGTCTGGTAAGAATAGATTGCAATATTAAGATGACAAGTAGAGAAAGAAAGGAAGAAAGTGTATTGGACCTTCTGTACAGGTCCTGAAAGATGATAAAGAGTGGAAAATAGGACACAATCTTTGTTCTTTTCTCTATCAGCAGGTCTCCAAAATTTTGTAGGCCTTACAAACAGCATTCAAAAATGTCCTTACCTATGACCTTTCAGTGGGTAACTTCATGAAATACTAAGGAAACATTGTCACTGTATTTTGCATATTGCCACTGGTGTTTAGTGGCTGCAAATGGAAATACCTATTTCATAGAGGTCTTCTGGTACCTGTGACTTTTCCCCATCTTTTCACTGGAGTCTTTCCTGCTTTCCTTTGAAGGTGTGCAATCCCGTGGGTCTGCTCCACTCCTAGCCATAGGCAAAAGGGACTTCCAGCCTTCCTGCACTCCCACTGTGACAAAAGAAGCAGGCTTGGCTGATCCAGAGAAGCAGCAGTTGAAATAGTCTTTGATTTTAGCACTAGGAAGATATTATTACAAAGAGGCACCAAGCCAACCTATAATAAAAGAGCTGCATGAATCTATTTTGGTTTTCCATCCATTCGTTTTTTTTCCCCAGAAATTTCTAAAGAGCTGCCTTCTGATTGCCCCCATTGTTTCAGGGAAGAATTGTTTTTGAATGACCTCTATAAGCTTTAGCAGGAAGTTGCTTATTTGAAGCCATGGAGTTGCTTTTCCAATGTCTGAGTTTAGAAGCCAGCTGGTTAGAAATTTTTCACAGCAAATCCTTTCTTACCCCCAAAGTCTTGTGATCATTATCCTAAAAAGCAGAAAACAATGTTAAATTATTACAGCTAAGCCTGCCATTGTTACTATTAAACTAATTTCAATGTACAGTTGTGTCACTGGTGTGTTTCAGAAGCTCAGGTGTTATCTGCCTGTCAGAGATCTGTTACTCAAGAAATGCCTCAAAAGCCTCCATACATTGCCCAGTTCATAAGCTTGTATGAGAACAGTTTTCTAACTCTAGGGCCTGGCTGTAGGGGTGAAATGCTATGGCACTATGGTCTCTCACTGCATGTTACGGCCTACCTGACAGGCAGCCTGGGTTCCTCTCACCTGGAGAGTATTCTTCCACATCTGGACATAACTTTGGCCAAGAGTCTCAGTGGATTGCAGTTCTGACTTCAAGGGAAGAGGAGTGTGAGAGTGGCAGTGAACTCAGCACTGAGCTTCTGTAGTGAGCTATACACCAAAGGCATGTCATAGAATCATATCACAGAATCAATTAGGTTGGAAAAAACCCCTAAGATCAGCGAGTCCAACCAATAACCCAGCACTACCAAGTCCACAACTGAACCATGTCCCTAAAGTGCCACAAAGTGCCATACATCTTTTAAATACCTCCAGGGTTCATGAGTCAATGAGTTCCCTGGGCCGCTTGATCCAGGCTAGATCTCCCCTGTTGCAATTTGAGGCCATTTCTACTTATCCTATCACTTATGACAGGAGGAAGAGGGTGACCCCTACCTCTCTGCAACCTCCTATCAGGTAGTTACAGAAAGTGAGAAAGTCCCTTCTGAGACTCCTTTTTTCCAGGCTAAACACCCCACATTCCTTCAGCTGCTCCTCATCAGACTCGTGCTCTGATTTCCATCACCTGCCCCTCACGCAGCCTGGCTGCAGGTCCCCGTTACAGGGTGGGTCTATCAGCTGCTGTCTCAGGAGTTTTGGTGGGAGCAGAAATCCTGACAGAGTTTGCACATCAGTGACAGAATGGGTCAGGCTCTGTCATGCTGAATTTTGGCTACAATAGCAGCTGGTTCAACATGAAGCTCCTAATACTCACTTTTAAGTTCTTCTTACAGGTTTACTATACCAATTATAACAGTGCTGTTGAGATGGTGAGACAGTGAGTTTGCTTTGGCCTCCTGATTTGATGGTATTTGACGAAGTCCTACATTTTCATTTGATTTCTTCCTTGTTCATCTGCCATAAGCCCCAGCTCTCCCGATGTTCCTGCATAACTTCGTTATCAGAGGTGTGTGTGGTGTGTGTCACGTGTGAAACGGCCGTGCTGACTCATCACCTCCACCTCGATGGAAACGGGAGATCCCAGTTAGTGTGCAACCTTGCTAGGAAAGGCAGGATGTGTTAAATAGCCTCTAAATCACACAACGTCTTTAGATTTGGATGTTTTTGTGAGAACCTTGCAACGACGGGGGTTGCGTTTCTGAACGCAGTGCCTCAGCGAGGGGGGGCCGCGCACGGAGGCGTCACGGTCCCTGCAGACGCGGGGGCGGACAGGCGGTACGGGGCCTTCGAGGAAGGTTCTCGGTGGTACCCGAGCGGCTGAGGAGGGAACGGGAGCTGCTACTGAGAACCACCGCGGGCAGGGAAGGGCCGGTCCGCCTGCCCCNCACCGCCCGCTCGGGGGCGGGCCACGCCATCAGCTGACCGGCCCCGCCGCGCCGCTCCCGGAGCCGCCGCACATCAGTCGTTTTCCTCGGCAGCGGCGCGGCCTCGAGGATTTACAGTCGGACCCCGTCGCGTCTCGCCGGCCGGCATCCCTCCTTCCCCCCTCCCCGCTCCCGGCCGCCGCGATGCTGCCCCACTTAGCCGTCCTGCTGCTGGCCGCCGGCGCCGCCCGGGCTCTCGA
>VZTZ01006230.1:179429-199764 GCA_013400955.1 Drymodes brunneopygia
CCCCCCCAAGGGTGTGGGGATGCAGGTCTGTGTCTCAGGTGCCCTTCCCAGGAGGGACCCCAGTACCCGGTGAATAAGAGGAGACAGACAGCTTCATACCAGCCCTCCGTCCCTGCAGCCAAGGCTGCCGGCCACTGGCTCTTGCTTTGAGGCGTGATTTTGCCAACATTGAGCAGGCTGTATCAAGCTGAGCAGTTCTACAGGTGCTCAGACGTTTAAAGCTTCCAGTTATAGGTCTCGTTGGGATTTTAGCAGCTTCTTGCAAACATTTGTTGTCTGAATGTGATAGAAGGAAATGTCTGCCTTGGGCATGTAGCTTAAGTAATAAATGAGATTTTATGATTGAGACCATGCTTCAGGATAGACCACAGAAGGATGGGCTTTTCTGTTGGGTCCTTGTAGCCCTGGCCTTACAGATAGGTGCGTAGGTGTTGCCATTAGAAAGGTGCTGGAAGAAAGGAGGCTTGGATTTTGCACCAGAACTGTTCAGGAGGACTAAACCTCTATGCTCAGAGACCTCTGCGATGGTGTCTGCCTTAGTGATAGCCAAAATTTTGAGAGACATCCTCTGCCTGGGAACATTTACTGAAATGGGCACTGATGTTTCTGCAGAAGCTTTCTGTTTTCTGTTGTTCCATGTGAATGTTTGTCCCTTTTCTTTATGTTTGATGGTGAAGTAGATTTTGACATCTGGTGGTCTTCTGATAAGGCGTTTGTCAGTCTTGATTCTGTAAGGTTGATGTTTTGAGCAAGCCACTTGTTTTTATAACACTAAAGTATTTCATAATAGAAATTGTGTTTGTGCATGTTCTGCATTTGAACTATCTTTTTATGCTAAAGGGTGAAATTCTTGTGTTTGATTTAGATTTTCTGTAGATCTCTTTTCTGAAATGAAATGTTTTTCCTGCCATTTTAACAAATACTTTCTGGAAAGCAGCAAAGAATTTTTACTTTGCTTTTCTTGGAAAATGTTATAAGGAAAAGAAAAAGCAGGAACAAAACAAATTCTCTCTATTTTACACATGAAGAATTCCTTTCTAAAATTACAGGTAGATCAATAGTGATTTAGCATCTTTAAAGGAAATATTTTGTAGTGATGTCCTGGTAATGCCATGGTTGCTTAGCGTATTATTTCTGACCCTTGTGTGAATCATACTCACTGTGGTTAGGAAATCCATTGGCTGAGAGCTGTCATGGTTTGTGAAACTGCCATATTCTGCAGTAACTATTTTTGCATTTAATATTTTTCAGTAATTGTCTGATTTTAGTAGATAAATGCAACAGATACTAACTAGCCTTGTGAATTTGTGTGAATGATCCTGGTTTATAAATAATTTCCTCTTGTTAGCACACTGAGGTTTCTGCCCTGCCTATTCTGCTCCCTGCTCTAACTGCCTGTTTCTAAGCAAGACTCCTTTACCAGCTTACTGAAATGAAATTGTTAAGATATTGGTATCTTATATGCTGGCCCTCAGAAAAAAGACAAAAAGGATGTTGCTTGACAGTGTTTTTCTTTAAACTGGGTAATCTAGTGCTTTATAAGTTCTTATTTTTGTTATTTTGGCGGGTTTTGTTTGTTTTTTTAGTAGAAGGCCCTAAATATTTGTTTCTTCATTGTTTAGTTTCCTAGTAGATCTTTCAAGAAATGACATTTAAATATAGGAGGGGGAGTGAAGTCTTTACTTTGCTTCTATTGCAGACTTTTAGTTCCTCATTCTGTTGATTTTGTTCCCAAATTCCCCTGGCAAAGGTTTACATTTGTTGCAGTATCCCTTTTGCACTTTTATTTAAGATGCTGTCATGGGGTGGGTGGTTGAGTGGGTACATAGGACAGGCTCTCTGGGATCCTGGGATCATTAGGATCCTTGACAGTCAGGTGAACAAATGAGCAAGTAAAAAAAAGAAGCTTCTCCCTTGCGTTCTCGTTTGTCTTTTATTTGATTAATGATTAACAGATAATTTTGAGACTTGCATGATCTTCAGATGCCTTCTCTGTGGAAAAAACATNTGAGTGTCGGTTTCCCCCCCACCCCTCCTCCCCGCCAGATCTCAAAAAAGAAGGTGTGGGAGGGGTGAGTCACCTCCTGGTCTCCTTTGCTCCCTACTTGCCATACTTCGGCCTGAAGAATTCGGCTTCTGTCCTTCTCCCGGGGGAGTCAAGGGCTGGGTGGGGGTGAGATGGATGGCAGTATTTAGACAGATATCAGAGACAGATGCTCGCGGGTCTTCGTCGTTTACACCNCTGGGAACATTTACTGAAATGGGCACTGATGTTTCTGCAGAAGCTTTCTGTTTTCTGTTGTTCCATGTGAATGTTTGTCCCTTTTCTTTATGTTTGATGGTGAAGTAGATTTTGACATCTGGTGGTCTTCTGATAAGGCGTTTGTCAGTCTTGATTCTGTAAGGTTGATGTTTTGAGCAAGCCACTTGTTTTTATAACACTAAAGTATTTCATAATAGAAATTGTGTTTGTGCATGTTCTGCATTTGAACTATCTTTTTATGCTAAAGGGTGAAATTCTTGTGTTTGATTTAGATTTTCTGTAGATCTCTTTTCTGAAATGAAATGTTTTTCCTGCCATTTTAACAAATACTTTCTGGAAAGCAGCAAAGAATTTTTACTTTGCTTTTCTTGGAAAATGTTATAAGGAAAAGAAAAAGCAGGAACAAAACAAATTCTCTCTATTTTACACATGAAGAATTCCTTTCTAAAATTACAGGTAGATCAATAGTGATTTAGCATCTTTGAAGGAAATATTTTGTAGTGATGTCCTGGTAATGCCATGGTTGCTTAGCGTATTATTTCTGACCCTTGTGTGAATCATACTCACTGTGGTTAGGAAATCCATTGGCTGAGAGCTGTCATGGTTTGTGAAACTGCCATATTCTGCAGTAACTATTTTTGCATTTAATCTTTTTCAGTAATTGTCTGGTTTTAGTAGATAAATGCAACAGATACTAACTAGCCTTGTGAATTTGTGTGAATGATCCTGGTTTATAAATAATTTCCTCTTGTTAGCACACTGAGGTTTCTGCCCTGCCTATTCTGCTCCCTGCTCTAACTGCCTGTTTCTAAGCAAGACTCCTTTACCAGCTTACTGAAATGAAATTGTTAAGATATTGGTATCTTATATGCTGGCCCTCAGAAAAAAGACAAAAAGGATGTTGCTTGACAGTGTTTTTCTTTAAACTGGGTAATCTAGTGCTTTATAAGTTCTTATTTTTGTTATTTTGGCGGGTTTTGTTTGTTTTTTTAGTAGAAGGCCCTAAATATTTGTTTCTTCATTGTTTAGTTTCCTAGTAGATCTTTCAAGAAATGACATTTAAATATAGGAGGGGGAGTGAAGTCTTTACTTTGCTTCTATTGCAGACTTTTAGTTCCTCATTCTGTTGATTTTGTTCCCAAATTCCCCTGGCAAAGGTTTACATTTGTTGCAGTATCCCTTTTGCACTTTTATTTAAGATGCTGTCATGGGGTGGGTGGTTGAGTGGGTACATAGGACAGGCTCTCTGGGATCCTGGGATCATTAGGATCCTTGACAGTCAGGTGAACAAATGAGCAAGTAAAAAAAAGAAGCTTCTCCCTTGCGTTCTCGTTTGTCTTTTATTTGATTAATGATTAACAGATAATTTTGAGACTTGCATGATCTTCAGATGCCTTCTCTGTGGAAAAAACATGATCGACTGCTGTGCTTCTTCACAAAACGTGTGAAAAACTGAGAAAACTGACAAGATCTTCATGTTTTTAAGTTTTAAATTTTTTTTCCCCATGAGCTGTTTGTGTGACAGATGTAAACCATCTCCCTTACCCATGTTTAATTGATCAGTGCTGAATTATAGGGCAAACTTACAAAAAGCATAGATCTCCTTTGGCTCTTCATGACTTGCTCTTTACATGTGTTTAATAAACTGTGAAGGATAATAAACAGTTTGATTTATAAGTTTTGTGAAGAAAAGGTATGACAATTTCTTTTAATTAGTAGTTCTTTTCCAGTACAAAGCTTAGCAAAATAGCTGAGGAGCATAGTAACTTCATCTAATTGGTTGACAAAATGACAGCTGTTTCTTTGAGTAGAATAATTATTTTTAGTGACTCAGTAAAATAATTAATACAAGCTATTGGGTGTGGAGGCTTGGTCAAGGAATTGGTAGATAATATCACCTGAAGGAGGTCTGACCCTGTACCCAAAGCTCTGGGATCAAACCAGGCTGCATGGGGCTTTCTGCAGTGGAGTCTTGAAAATGGAGCTCTAAGGACAGAGTCTGTGCCACCTCTCTGGGTAGCTGCCCCGTCCACTGTTTGTTTGGTTCACCTCTGTTGGAATTCTCTAGGTTTAATTGACATCCTTAGCCCTGAATACTCTGAATGTCAGTCATTTTGACGCTTTCCAAAAAAGATATGCAATAACCAGAAACTGAAAAAATTGTGTTTGGGTTTAAAAAATAAAAGTTATATTTGTCAAATGTCCACACACACATATTTGCAAATATAAGGTATTACCTTTAACATTACTATATGTATCTTATTAGTGCATAGACTGTATTAAACCAGCAGACACCTACCAACCTCATTACATCAAGGCAATGAAGAGATGAAGACTGCTGATGATGCAAATATAATTAGTTTTATATATCGTAATAGGTTCATTGAAGTTGTTAGGTGAGATGTCTGGTGTGGTTTTAACAAGTAAGTCTAGAGCTGTGTTTTATTGGTTTTAAGTTCTGGGGATTTTGAAAAAATTCCTGTGGTATAAGATGATTAAAAGTAAAGCAAGTTGAAAAAAATACCAAATGAGGACTTTATGTAAGCTTGGCTAGCTCTTAGAATGTGCTCTTGTGATGAGAGTTTACAACAGTTGCTGCCAGGCTGAGGAATGCCAGGAGCAATGTTGATAGCAAGTTTGAGCCTGGAATAATCTGGAGTCAAAGGACTCTTAAAAGAAGTTAAACTTTCACTCAGACCTGTTTTTTGCTTAAAGCTGAATGCAGTCTGATGAGCCCTCCTTCTCACAACCTGATCTGGAGTCTGCCTGCCTTCCCTTAACTCTCCTTCAACCTTTACTTGAGGCGTTGAAAGCACGTTTTCTGCCCTCTTTGGAGATAGCAGCCAGCTGAGAATATCAGTCAGTAATGGCTCTGTGCCTATGAGTCTTAAGCCCTAAATAAGTCACTTTTCTGCCCTTGATTGTAATGTGGTATTGGTTCTGAAACCTAGGATCTTTTTCTTCATTTGGACCAAAAAACCATTGGAGAGCTACCTGATTATTAAATCTTGATGTAGATTCCAAAAGCTCTCCAGGTGCCTCCAGTCACCAAAAATATTTATCTTTCTGTGTGAGAATTTACTCATAGAACAAAAGAGAAACAAAATAAGTGTGGATAATGACCTCTGTTGAAGGAGATCAATTGGAATTACAGCAAATTAATATTAATTAATATGTTTGCATATATATGTATTTATATATATGAATGCCACACCTCCAGCCTCTTGCTGTATGGAGGATATAGGATTGTTTTGATTCTACCCTTTTTAGCAGAACAATGATTCAAGTAATTAGAAACCAAAAATTTCACAGTTGTAATCAGTGCAATGGTTTGCAAAATTTGCTTTCCAGGTGACAAGCACATCTTGGAGTGTGAAAGTAAAGATGTTCAAGTAAGTGATGTTTTTCAGAAGAGTGTAAAACCTCACACCAGCTACTTGACAGTAAGGACACCACTGTTCTGTGGTGCTGCAGGTTTCTTGCCCTGCATTGATTAACAGAAACAGGACTGAACAGTAGGTGTGGGTATTGCTGGTTTCTTTACTGGAGCTCCCAGTGTAACAGCTTTGTGAGTGCTCTGACTTCTTTATCTGGGGAGCGTGACTTCTGGCTTTGTTTTCTTGGTAGTCCTCCCAACAAGTTCAGGAGAACTTCATCCTCTCTTGGGGATTGAATGTTAAAGGGTAAGTAGGTATAGATTGAGGCATTCCAAAAGAAATAAAGCTTCTGGCCAAGTGATGGCATTCCATGGGACAGCCAAGCTTTAAACAAAGGAACACATGAGCCAGGGCGCTTTGTGGTTTTGCAGTCCAGCTGCTCTTTCCAGACAGTAGTTAACCACTAGCTGGCAACTGAGCTCACTCAGGAGCTGGCTGCGAAGAGCAGCTTCTCCAGTGGCCACCACTCTGCAAGTGCTCTGTGACCCCTCTCTGGGCTGGTTTTTCAATCCTGTGCTGTGCTGAAAGGAACGAGCTGTGTTTTAGTAGGTGGTCATCTTCTGGCAAACGTTGCAGAGACCCGAGTTGGAAACTGGCCACAAGCAGTCAGGCTGGCCCAGCTAAAAGAGCAGGCAGCTTCTTTGAGGAAGATGGCAACCTCCAAAACCACATATGCTGAAGTTTGTGCAATAACATTTAATTAAGGTGTTGGCTCGTTTGCCTTCCTCTGGTGACTTGCCAGCAGGGCATGAAAATATATATAACCCCTCTTGAGTGTCTGGTTGTTAAAACTTAGTGTCAAGTCACTGCAAAAAGCCAGAAATCTCCAAGGAAGTGCATTCAGGGGTGGATGACTCCACTCAGTTCCCACTGACCCATTTTGAGTTAATCCAGATAGGAATTCTCTGTTCTGCATCTGGTCTCGTATTTCCCCAGAGCAGAGCTTATCTATTCAAGCACAGCAGGTAACGTATAAAAGGAATGGGGCAAAACTGGTTGTGCCTGTTAGTAAAAGCATTTAAAGTAGTTCCTTTTCAGAGCAGACTACCAAAGTGATCCAGTATGACAATTTGTGTGATTTACAAGATCTGTTTGGAATTGCAATTAATCAAAGAAAGCACATATTTAATAGATGTTCAAGATGGGGGGAGGTTGGGAAATTCCTTGTATTTTTGTGTGACTGTATTATTGAACTTCAAGGTTTTTGAAACTATGAAACAGGAGTTTACACGTATACAGCTTAAATTTAGGTAATACAGTTAATTGATTCTAATAGAGTTGAAGTATACCATTAACTTCTTGTGGTGAAAGTGAAAATTGCCACCTCATCCATCTCCAACAGTTAGAATTAGTTTCCAATGCACACACACATTAAAGAACATAGAGATATGGGGCAGGATTTTGGAGTTGTTTTCAATCTCCTTGTCATGCTAGCACATTGTCTTTGTGCCTGCAGCAAGCCTTCTCTTACCTTATCAGCACAAATTTAAAGTAAAGATTGCTCATTCTGAAGATTTAACTGTGTAAAATTGATTTTTCTCTAAATTATGGTCTCTCAAAAGAGGTGAGTTTTTTCCCCTGGTCAGATACCATAATACAGTTTTGTGACAAACAACTAATGACTGACTTGTTCTCTTGTCTATGCTTAGTTATGTAAATTCATTTGTAGCTGCAGTTCTGGATCTGAAATACAGAGTCCTGAACTGATAAAATTATTGTGTTCTGCTTTCTCTTCATTCAGATGTAACTACAAGCTATTTGATCCCTATGCATTACCTGAAAACAAGGGGAGGTAGATTTTTTGAAGTATTGTTGTTAAAGGTTTGATTTCCTTGTAGTTATTTTTTAAAGCTCCTTATGAACTAAGTCATGGCTTCTAGATGGTTATTTTTCTTGGAAAAACCTCTTTTTAGTATACATCCAATATAATGTGTATATATTTGTTTATGTAAACAATGGAAAACAACATTATTAGGGGAAGGTAAACTGAGGAAGGAAAGAAAATGCAATGCAATTAAAAAGTTGTAGTTTTAAAAGAGCATTTTGGGTGTTTTCTTTTGTTTTTCTTTGAAGGTGCTGTAAATTTAAATGTACTAAATGTTGATTGATTGTTGTCTAGTTGTTGAATGCTTCCAATATGGAAATGTGAGGGATTTGTGCATGCGTAGCATTAGTGAGCATCTAGACCTGTCATGTGTTAAGCTGTTGAGTTGAAGTTTGTTTGACTCTTTTGCAGCTCTGCTATGTGTGCCTTGTCTGTCCTCTGTCCAGTTCTCTTAATTCTGAAGAGGAATAAAATTGCTTTTAATGAGTCATCTTGCAGCATCATAATTTCATTGTTTTCTTTTACCAATTCTGTCCTCAGTTCCATTACGTCTTAAAAGGATGATGATGCTGAAGTTGTTCACAAACAAGCTCTTTAACTGAGGATTTTGGAACTCCAAATTATCTTTCTTTCAGTGTTGCTTTTCTCCCAGTACTTGATTGCCAGCAATTTGCAGATGACAATTTGTCTGTAATCCCAACATCCAGATTTATCATAAAGATGTCAGCTTTACTTCATTTTAAAAAAAGACAAAACAAAATAAAACAAAAAAATCCCCCAAATTAAAATTTAATATTTAGATTTTATGCAGAAGGTAAGAAGGGGAATTAGAAAGCCTAAAAGACTGAATAAGAGGCCCAGAAACCCAAACATGTGAGTGAGAGAATTGTATAGTCTTCTGAGGGGGCCTAAACACTGGCAATTTCTTTCACTTTTGTTTAGATTTGTTTCTACTTTGTCATAGTCTTCTTTTATTCTCATAGTGATAAGTTGTCAGGAATTTTTTCCTTTTTCCTGACAGCCATAGCATCTGAAAAGCCAGTTTCTCCTTTTCCATGTGCAGAGTGTTCTTCATAGTCGTGGTCACATCTTTGAGCTGTGGAGGTGGAGTGACTCACCTTTCCCTGCCAGCCTCCTGTTGGAATCCAGGCTGAAGCAACATTTCTGACACAAGTCAGTGCTTCCCTGCATGGATTTTATTTGGTGAACGGCCAAGATGAGATGGGTGGGTGGGAGAGGGGCAGATGCTGTTCCTGCTGTGCCATGAGGGAAGGATTGCTGGCTCGCCCTTGCAGTCTTCATAACATCCCTGCTCCCGTTCAGGAGATGTTGATTTGGTCAGAGGAACTGATGCTTTTCTGAAGGTGTTTGCAAGAAAATCCAGTGGACAGCTGAGCCTGGAGAGAAAGTGTAATTGCTGATGAATAGCAGGGTAAAGTTAAATCAGAGCATTTTACTTTTAAATCGGTCTAAACTATTTCTGAAGACATAGTCAAATGAGACTTAGGCTTTGTTAAACACCTTTAGATTAAGTCATAGCTGTCTTGGAGTGATCTTACGCTTTTCTAATAATTTGCTGTTAACTCTCGAGTGAGTTCCTCATCAAGTTTTAGCAATAGTAAATTGCATCATAACTTTGATTATTTTTTCTGACAGACTTTGTAAGCAGTTTAATATACAGATAGCACAATAATAATACCTCCGTATGCCCAAATACAGATTTACAGAAGGGTTTTGTTTTCAGTCCTTAAAGTTTCTGCATTCCTCAGTGGTATGTTTGGAGTGAAGTGAAGCCAATGCTGGGTAAAGGCTCTGATTATTTTTAACAGGCTTGCTACCTGACTATAGAAAGCTGAGTAATGTACTTTCTCAGACGTTATTTCACAGTATGGTGCTAATGCAGAGTGACTGCATTGCTGCATCTCGCAGGGATGCCCCTCCTAGGAGGGACAGTGGAGAGAGCCCTGTATGGCATTGTTCCCAGCCTCTGCAGTGGCTCTGACACTTCATGCTATTAGGATTTCTAAAAATGACTAAATTTTTCTAGTAAAATATAATATTGTTTTAAGGGAGCAGGAAAGACATCTCTGTGGGGAATCTCACTGTAGGAGCATTTTAAAGTCTGTCCACCTTACAGCTCCGACCCAGATTTTCAGCATACTTTGGTAATACTCAAACTCAGAAAGTATGATTTAAACTCCTGCAGGTCTCTAATTCAGTCTTCTCCTCAATGGCTGTGATGGCTTCTCAGTGGTGTTATTTGGACATCTTTTAATAACGTCTCTTATGTTTCCCTCAATGCAAAAGTGACCTGAATGATCTTGAACCTAGAAAAGAAACTTCATGGTGGTTTTGGCCTTCCCTTGTAGCTGCATGTGAAACCATCTTTGTATTGCTGTCCTGTACCTTGTTATTTCATGCAATCTCTAGTGCAGGAGATAAATCAGTTTTTTAGTGCTTCAGGTGTTGCTGGTTGTATAATCATATGCTGTGTATAATCAGTCTGTGTGTCACTGCAATGGATTTTTAGGGTTTGTTTGTTCAGGCTAATTGCATTTGACAGATTCTAATAAAAAGTTTTGAATTACAGGTGGGTTGATAGCTAATCTCTCAGAAAGTTCCTGAGCAAGAGACACAATGTAGTATCTGTGTGAGGAAGAGAGTTTTGCAAATCCTGTGAGAACAGGCTGAAAAGATCTGATGACATGACCACTCTGAAACCTTGCAAGCACTGGAAAAATATTTTCAGTCCCTTACTTGATGGCTTGGCATTTAAAATGAATCTGCATTTAATAATGTGGGAAGTAATATATGTTGTAGACTCTAAACTTGTCAGGTAAACATATTCTGAAGATTTGCAGATATGATGAAAATCGGATGGAATCTAATTCACTGTGAATGTGGAAGAGAAACAGTAACTGTGTTTTTGCTGTTAAAAGCTGAGGAATTGTTGTAGAAGTACTAAAATTCTCTCAGTAGTGTTTGCATTTGTAAATCAATAAGGTGAACAGGCATTTGCCAAAGTCAGGGATTGCTTGAGTAAGATAAATGCCTTTGTGACAATTCACTCTTTGGGAGCCTGGGATGAGCTCATTGTTAGTATAGATTTGATTACTTATTTTCTACCTTTATGTAGCAAAAGAAACGTGTATCTGAAACTAAGTATGTGTGCTTTTGGTGATACTCTTTGTTACCTTGAAACAACTTCAGCTGTCCTCATGGTTCTACAGTGCAAATAAAAACAGTGCTGGTGTTAATCGATGATATTCCCTATTATCTTAACAAAAGGAAGAACCACATAGTGTACACTGGCTGACTGTAGAGGGTGAGGATGAAAGACCAGGTGGCCCTGTCAGCAGAAGGTCTGTTGCCAGCTGGAGTTGAGGAACTCTTAAAAATACTCAGTTTTCAAAATATTGTGGTTGTGGGTGATTTGCTGATATGGAAGTATACCGTTAATAAAGTCCCTTGGTATGTGTGTACATACTGTGAATGTAATACTAAGAATTGCTTTATTTTGAGTAAATCCACAGTCTGGCGTCCTGCATTGTGTGGAGTGCCTCACCACTGCAGACTGAGTGTGGTGAGGAACACTTAATTTGGCTAAGCCTAGGCTGGGCACAAGTAAGGGAACTGCTGTGGCTTCTGAGGGTTTCCAGAGCCTCTGGAGCTGCATGCTGCTGCTGCTTGTTGTGCTGTTTTAAGCTGAACTCTCTTGACATCTCGGCAAATGCTGGGAACTGTGGCTATGTTCCTGGGCTTGTGTACAGGAAGGGGGGGAGCTGGGGGAAGGCTGTTTGCTTATAACTCACTGAGAAGTCTGTCTCTTGCTGGAAGGTGGTTGTTGCTAGCTGGAAGGAGAAGGACTGTAAGCTCCAGTGCAGATCTCTGACCTTTTTGCCTGTCTTGGGTTGAAAGCACTAAGTAATTGTTTTGAAGGTAGTGCTTGAGACGGTCTCAAGGCTCATATGAAGATGGAGTCTTCCCTACTTGGACTTTTCAGCTCTGTGGTGTACTTTCAGGTCATCTTTTTACTATTTTTCTACTTTTGCTGTGCCATGCCTAAGGAATCCTGTCAAAGTTATTGTGGCTGCTGAGTATGGCTGCTGCTGCTTTCAGCAGCAGAACAGGGTTGGAAATGGAACAAAAACATGGAAGGAGTCTTCTGAAGTGGGAATAGGAAGGCAGGTGTTGATTGCCTTGGGTTGCCTTAGCTTGTACATGGAATAAGAGCGAGGTATTAAGGTAATTACTTATGTCAGCTGTATTTGGTACTATGTTTTCAGTTATACTGTTTCTTTCAGTCTCTCAGCACAACAAGTGAAATGAAGCCTAATTGTGTAAGACATCTTGGGTTTAAAGGTTTCTTGTCCTGAGTGTGAAAACATATGTGTGCAACTTTCAGAGAGCATATTCTTTCAGAAGAGGAAGAAACATCCATAGAAGAGGCTTTGTTGCAGCTTGGGGCAACTTTTGCCAATGTGGGTTGTAAATACTTCTTAATATCCGCAGATAAATCTGCGTGGAGAATTGGAGGAGAAATCGTTGTGTTACTGCTCTGTGGTGTTTGGATTGTGGGCTTTAGTTTGTGTAGACTATGTGCTCTACATTTAGTACTCTGGTCAAATTCCCTGTCAGGTGTCAGCATCCCTACTTATAGTCCTTGTATGTTGCATCCAGTGAAATAAAATACATGTTATTTCTGGTTCTAGTGCACACTGTGACCTAACTAGTCTTAAATAAAAATTGACAGCAATTGTTTCTCTATTAGTGTATGGAAATAAGGCTTCCTTGTACTCCCTGCACAAGACATCATTAGTTTTCAGTGGGATTTTCTGTAGTAAAAATCAGCACCAGGCTCCGTAACCAAATAAATATTTTTCTTCCTTTCCATTGTTGCAGCGTGTGTGACATCTTTCATGGTATAACTGATTACATCTCAATAAAGCATAGTATTGTTTTCTCTTTTGTGATGATGGTTTATCAGGATGCTATAGCTGATGAGTGTCAAAAGCAAGATGATGTTCTAATCTTCCAGATTATTCATTTAAAAGACAAATGAAAAAATCCCCAAAAGTAAGTCACTGTTTGAAGGATTTATGTGTTTTAAATAGCACAAATACAATGGAGCTATTTAAGACAAAAAATGCTCACTTTTCAAGTATGTGGTTCCAACACATACTTGGAGGGTTTCTTACCCTCCTTAGCAGAGGACTAATGCTTTGGAGTTTTTTTATGCTTAATGATCTGTGGTGATTTTAGTCTACTTATTGGTAAGGAAACAGCACTTCATCTTTATTATGTCATCTTATTTGGATCAGTTCTCTTGGATCTGGCTAGAATAGTTAACAATGGATAATCTCATTTATCTTCATCATTTGAGCATCTAAAAGTTGCCTCAAAGTTCATCTTAGTTTCTTACATTGAAATCTGTTAAAATCAATGAATATGAATTCAAAATACAGTCTTTAAGGATGCTGCATTTCAATGCAGTTCTTCTTTGACCCTTCAAATCAGATGCGTGTGAGCATGTCTGTTCTGCTATCACTGTTGTCAAGACAGAGAGCAGCTGCTATAAGTGGGTGGATATAGAAGAGGACTCTGAGGTCTTAGTGTAGTTGAAAAAAACAGAAACTCATATTCTGAATTTTTTGCTTCTGGTTCACCTCTTCAATCAATTGTTTTCTCTATCCTTGTCTGAATAAGAGATGTTTGTGTAAGATTCTGGCAATCACAATAACAACATCTTCCCATAGAAGAGCAAGAGTTGTGAAGCACATTTTTTCTTGTGTTTAAATGTTTTGCATAACTAAACTTGCATGTAGGACCTACTTCTGTATTATTAGAAAACTACTGTAAGAATACCACACTGGAAGAAAGTTCTTGGATTGACAGATTCTAGTTTCCCTGGCTCCCAGAACTAACCAACAGTCGGAGTATTCCATAACACTCAATAAGATCAGAAATCCAGAACTCATGGTGAGAGTATACCTTCTAAATTGGAAAGAGTGAGAACATATACAGGGTACTCTGCTGTCTATTTGGTTTAACATTCCATATACTGAAATCAGTAAAGATTGCTAAAGACCATCTGTAGAAGAATTCAGATGAAGGCTGTGTCATTAAAGAGAGCAGTTGCTGTAAGATACCGGAGGTAGGGTTTAAAAATTTGAGTGTATATATTGGAAAATCAGTGTATTTCTGTAGGGTGGCCTTCATGTATTGGGAAGAGTGGTTTGAACTTTTTGGTCTCGTCCCATATTGCTTCCTGCATAGTAGTTGCTTTTTTTTCCTTTTGTTTTCTTGAATCTCTTGAATAATGGATTTTGGAGTCATAGGCTTAACATAACTATCTTTCTGATTGTTGTGTCATTAGAGATTTATTTATTTGAGGCTGACTGAATTCCTTCACGTGGAAGGAATTTTGAGTGGTTTTGCATAGCTTTTTAAGCTGAAGAATTGTGTTCTATAGAATAACTGGTTTGCATGGTCAAGCCTGTAACTCCTTTGGTTTATTTCCAGTAAAGTTGAGACTCCTGGCTTATACAATGTTTTTGTTTGTCGATCATGATTGTGCAGAGAGGTTTGTATGTAATGTACTTGGTGTGTGATCTGTGCCAAAGGGAGAATTGGTGCTGGGGTCCATCATGTATTACTGTTGCCCAGTCTGCTGAACAAAGCTGCTGGGTTGTTTCTGTGAGGGCTTCACTGTGTCTGTTTGCTTGGGTTTTTTCCTTGTTTCTTGTTCATAGGTCTTGAAAAGGAAAAGGTTCTTGAGTTTGTGGACATTGGTTTGAGCATTAGCACAATTGTATGAAGTAGCGTACATGTACATGTACAGTAGCATTTAATCAGTAAAAGAACATGCAGAATGCAAACTGTAGAGTTGAAACTCGAAATGTGCCCAGTTGAGAGAATGAAAGAATATTTTTATTCTTTCCCAAACTGAGGAATCCTCTACCTTTTTCTGCTAAGCACTTCTGAAGGTCTTTTTCTTTATCACTTGAATTTTTATTGTTAATATTTTATGTATGCAATAATGATGGTTTTGTCTTTGGTCTGGTGGATGAAATAAATAAGCTGTCTCTGTCTGCTAGAGCCAGTAAGCAGAGGGATGGAGAAATGGCTTCACCTTGGAGATCATGGGAGTGGGGCATAGCATCAGAGGTTGAAGGCCAGACTTTCTTTTGAATGTGCTACATGATTATTATGAAAAAACCTCATGGACATGGAGTAGCTGCTCAAAAACCAGCAGATGGGTGCACAGTGATATGAAAATAGCTTGCATCTAGGGGGACAGTGAAGTTTGGGTGGGGTGGTTTTTTGGTTTGTTTGCTTGGTTGTTTTGTGGTTTTTTTTTTTTTGTAACAGGTAATTCAAGTATCCAAAAAAGAGATACAAGGCAGGATTTGTTTCAGCATGGGGTGTCTCGTAATGCTGCATTAATTCCCTCATCACAGTTCTGTTGTGGAGGGATAAAATTCATAGTTTTTTATAGAGGAAGGATTGAAGAACTGGACCTTTAACTCAGAATCAAGTCAGTCAACCATCTATTTGACTCTGTCAGGCTTTTATATATGCCCTGAAAGTAATCCAGGTAATGTGTTATGTTGTTAAATCCTGCTGTTGATGGATTAGTTCCTTCTGGCTTGATTATAGTGGTGTTTTTATGTGCTAAAAAAAGGTTTGTCTAATTAGAGATGTGTTGGCATCTTGGGTAACAAATATTTCAGGAAGGATCTTCTGGGCATGTTATTCCTTGTAGCAGTCAGCAAGTCCTCATCATGGTGGATAAAGTCAGCAAATGCCAGGAATATTTTGTTAATTCATCTTCACATAGTTTGTGGAATTAATTGGGAAATTGTTACTTTTATAAATATAGTAATAATAGTTCTAGTAATCCAACTAGTCAGACAGCTTGCAGAGAAGACTGAGTCACAGACTCGCCACTTGAGCAAAGAATAGTTCTAGATCAAAAGAAGATGAGGGACCTTTAGCATACATATGGAGGGCTGTCATAGTGCAAAATAGCTGAAACACCTCATGTTAAAACTGGTGAATTACATCAGACTTCTCACATGACTCTCTTCAGATGTTTGTGCCTCAGTCCAATGGCAGCAGAGGATGATTCCATTCTGCATCATTTGGAGAATAATATGAGTAATGCAGTCCATGGAAGAGTTGCTGTAGCAGTGTAGATGGTGCGTCTGTATCAAGGACAGATAAAGAGCTATATAGCAAAATAAGTAATAAAGAGAATAAAATAGCTATCTCAGAGTTTCCTTTGAAATCCAGTTAATGCAGGGTGAAGGTCCTGTTTCACAAGGAAAAGGACAGCTTTTCTGGCTGTGATGAGTTTTGCTCAAGTAGAGAAAACTTGATTCAGATTGGAATACAGGAAAAATCCTTTGGGCAGGTTGGTTTCAGCTTCCATTCTTTCTTGGAGAAGCTTAAAAATGCATTGTATAGTTGCTGCACTGCAGTAACTATTCTGTAGATATAGAGTAATTAGTTCAGTCATCTAGTATTGTTTTTCTACAACAGGAAAATGACATAAGCCCACAGGATTTTCCAAATCTGAAAAATCTGGTATCTCTTTTTCAAGTAAGTTTGTTTCAGGAAAACTCGTGTGGCTTGTATAATTTAACTCACTTTGTTTGGTTTCTGTATTGTCAAAATGATAGAATGTTAGCGCTGTGTAATAAATCAGTCACACAAGAGTCATGCTTAGAAGTGTGACTCCAGTGTTGTGATTTTTCGTACTGTTTTTTAAGATGCTGTTATTAGTAGTATTTATTTATTTATTTAGAAAGTTTCAAGTCCAATTACTGAAACAGAGGCCTTTGAAATCATATTGTCATCTGTATTGTAAGCAAAGTTTGCTGATTTGCCCATAGGGATCTAAAAAGATAAAAGAGTGCCAAGGAGGTAATTTAAATACTTTATTTACTTTCTTCCTTTCTTCCTCCTTCAAAATGCTTCTGAACATCTTTCTAGAACCTGTACTAAGGCGCATGGAAGACAGGGAGGTGATTCAAGACACCAGCATGGCTGCACCAAGTGCAAGTCCTGCCTGACCAACCCAGTGGCCTTCTGTGATGTAATGACTACATCAGTGGACAAGGGAAAGGTTACATATGTCTCTTATCTGGACTCCTGGAAAGCCTTTGACTCAGTCCCCCACAACATCCTTCTCTCTAAACAGGAGAGATGTATTTGATGATCAGTGGTCTGGTAGATGGATAATAAAGAGATTGGATAGTCACATCCAGAGGGTAGCGGTCAATGGCTGAGAGTCCCGATGGACATCAGTGACCAGTGGTGTCCTTCAGGGGTCTGTGTTGGGATGGGTGATATTTAATATCTTCATTAATGACATAGACAGAATGACTGAGTGTACCCTCAGCAAATTGGTTGATAACACTGAGTTGAGTTGCCTCACCTGAAGGGTGGGATGTCATCCGGAGGGTCCTGGACAAGCTTGAGAAGTGACCCATAGGAATCTCATGAGGTTTAAGGAAGTGGAAGGTGCTGCATTTGAGTCAGGGCAACCCCTCGTATCAATCCATGCTGGGGAATGAACAGATTCAGAGCCAGCCCTGCAAGATTTGGGAGTGCTAGTGGGTGAGAGGCTGGACATGCCCCGGCCATGTGCTCTGGGAGCCCAGAACCCCCCGTGTGCTGGGCTGCATCCAAAGCCCCGGGGGCAGCAGGGCAGGGAGGGGATTCTGCCCCCCTGCTCTGCTGAGACCCCACCTGCAGGGCTGCATCCAGCTCTGGGCTCCCAGCACAGGAAGGACAGGGACCTCCTGGAGCCAGGCCAGAGGAGGGGCACAAAAGTGATCACAATCATGGGACACCTCTCCTATGAAAATAGTCTGAGAGAACTCGAATCGTTCAGCCTGGAGAAGAGAAGACTTCAGTCTGAACTGACTGTGCACTCAGGGTAAGGTTCAGCTAACAGGAAGGGAAAAACTAGGTTATCTAACTGGAGAACAAATTATATAAGTAGCATGTGGTTACCCCATGTGTGGGGCAGTGCTTGGCTGGGGAGATGTGTGGACACTGGGTGATGAGAAAGGTGATTGGGTAAAAGGACGTGTGAACAGCGACACCTGCAGTGGCAGGCAGGTGCAATGGATGTATGTTTTGCTTGAGCTTAGAGCATAGAAAGGCCTGGTTTTTTGCAATAAACCATTTCTCTTTACGACTGCTAAAGGGGAGTCTGTGTGTCTTTATTCCTCATTGCTACTCTGCATATGGTAATTTTCCTTTTCACATTCTTCCCAGGTACACATGCAATGAAATAGGCTTAAAATATAATTTACACCACCAAAAAAAAAGATTCTTTAACATAAATGCAAACTAGAAGTTAGGGCTTTTTTTAATACTTGCTCTCACCTTGTAGTTTTAGTTTTGCATCAGTAGGTTTCATGGGTATGATAGGACCCCAGAAGTTATTACTGAGCTTGGAGTAGTTCTGTGGTCTGTTGTATTGCTGTGAAATGCACTCTTATTTTTCTTCTATTTCACATATTTATTTAAGGTAGGTGATAGTGGCTTTGAGTGTTGGAATAGAAAATACAATGCTGGAATTAGATGGTTTACAGTGGTTTATTTCAGTGCAAAACCTTGATTTGCTCTGTAAAAGAGTCTTGTGTTTGTTTTTGGGTAGTGACAGCCCTGCAGGTGATGAAATTTAAATGCAGTATCATTAGCATTTCTGCACATTTAGATGTACCAGAAAAAATCACAACACTTGTCATATTTATTGGTATCATTATACACTTCTTATGTCAAACTTGCACGCTTGCCGAATTTCTTCTTTTTTCTCTCCTATTTTTCCCAATAGATAAAAGATCATTAATTCTGACAGTATTTGTCTTTTTCTTGTTTACCCTACTGCTATTAGTCAACATATATAGCCATGTAAACGGCCAAAGACTGTTTCAAAATCTAAATTAATAGCTTAGGAACAAGATTAGGTTTTGGTTTTTTTTTTACTTTTATCTTTTTAATGCTCTTTTTATTCAGCTTGTAAAATCTTGATGTTATTCCACTCCCTCTACCTCCCCATCCCCTGTGTTAATGGTTTGTTGGTGCTGCACTAGATTTAATGCTTCCTGAAAGTGATTCCAGTCTCTGATAATTTTGGCCAATCTGCTTCTTATAATTTTTCTTCCTGCCAAAATGGCAGTTTTTATAAAAAATTGTGACTAAACTGTGTGGAGGTACCTGCAGGCTGGGAATACCTGTTGGCTGTGAGGATTTTCAGTTACTTTTATATCAATGGCTGACTTCAAGGTCTGTAAATTTGGCTATGGACTCTTAAGGTAACTCCGGAGAAGACCTGGTTTGCTGAAGGTTGTCCCTGCTCCTCCCATTGTCATCCTGCCCTCGGTGGTGTACATCATCACCCATACCAAACTGCTGGCACCCCTGGTCTGGTTGTGACCGTGGTGATGTAGAGCCTAGAATGGAATGCAGTATTTCAGTTGGAAGGGAGCTACAGTGGTCATCTAGTCTGGCTGCCTGACCAAGTTACAGCCTGTTACTAAGGGCATTGCCCAGTTGCTATTGACAGTCTTGGGCCATTGCCAACCTTTCCAGGAAGCCTGTTCCAGTGTTTGACTATCTTGGTAAAAAAAATGCTTCCTAATGTCCAGTCTGAGCCTGGCACAGGGTTGTACTATTCACATGCATCCCATCACTGGATTTCACAGAGAAGAGCTCAGCACTTCCCTCTCCACTCTTCAGGAAGCTGTAGGGAGCAAGGAGGTTACCCCTCAGCCTCCTTCCCTCCAGCTAGATAAGCTCAGAGTCCTCATATTTTCCTTGTGAGATGTCAGTCCTTTAAGCCCTTTCATCGGCTTTGTTGCTGTCCTCTGGATGCATTCAAGCACCTTCACATCTTCTTAAATTAAGACACTCAAGTTGGAGGTTGTGGGAGTATGGCTTTTAGGGGTTTCTTTTTGGAAGCAGACATGTTGCTGATAGTGTCGTTGGTAGCTAAGAAAGTCTTGACACTGCATTTATAGAGGAACATGTTTTTGTTATTTTGTCATGGGATAGCCTTGGTTGGAATTTCCGATGCAGAAAGAAGGTGATGGAGCCAGAAATGAGGTATCCAGAAGGAGGTATTACAGTTTCTGCCTCCAGAACTCATAAAACCAGGAGAGGATGTAAAGAAGCCCTCTCTTAGACTTCCAGCTGACTGAGAAAAGGCGTCGCTCTCTCTCCCCGCTGCACTATCTGGTGAGATCCACCCAGGCCGTGTGGCCTGGGCTGCCAGCCGAGATGGCATGGAGGGGGAAGGGAGGGGGAGCCTGTCACGATCCGCTGGTACCAGCGGGAGTCCTGATGGTTCGTTAACTGAATCTCAAAGTGCAAAGGAAAACAGGGACAAAATATTTTAAGTTTAAATCAAAATCAAAGCACTTTTATTGAGTGCCAACAACACGATTTATGCGATAGAAGAGGGAGAGAGGGAGGAAAAGAGAGAGAGAGAGTTGGGCATAGCTACCACGGCACAGACGGAGTCCTCGTGGCCCGGTCCCAATAGACGCGTCTTTGTCCGTGGGGAGATCTCGAAGGGGTCTTCTCAGAGAGTCTCTTTATAGTCTTTTCAAAGGTGAGGGGCAGCTCGCCAACAGGTGAGGCAATTCTCTTCAGGAGCGGGGTGCAGCAGGCTGAGGGGTGCAAAAGCGAGGGGAAGCCGGCCAAGAGGTGGGGAAATGAGTCCCATTGTTTTGGGGCAGTGGTACGAGGCAGGCGTACAGGACGGAGTGTTTCTGTGCAGCTCTTTCCACC
>VZTZ01006230.1:199799-244304 GCA_013400955.1 Drymodes brunneopygia
GGCTGAAACTTCTCTTGTAAAGACATGTTGATAAACTCAGCTATAATATGCCCTGTAATATATGAGCAATGGTCTAAAGGAGTGAAAAGGGGGGAATGTAATGTTCTGGCTACAGCCAGTGGACTAAGGTTCCTGTGTAAAGATTCCTTGCCCCAGGTATGGTAGAAGAAGATGTTGCCAATGCTGAGAAAAGGGGATTTCGTTGCTGCTGTAGTAGAACTGTTCATCCTCACAAGATTACCTCAGTGACCATCATATGCCCACTGTAGTAGTCCTAGGAAAGCTGCTAAAGTGGGAGGGATTTTCCAAAACAAGCAAATCTTTTCCTTCTGGGCATCTGCTTGTACTGAGGCTGAAAACCATGGGGATGGTATTTTCCTATGGGAATCAACATGGTAAAGCATGAGAAAACTTCTCTCCCTGCATGAACTGAGAAAAGGACTATTTCAGAGGTGGTAAACTACCTAGAAGTCGAAGTGTTGTCTTTTTGTATGGTTGGTGGGAAAGAAATGGAGAGGTGGGGGGGGAAGAAGGGTGTTCTAAAGGTTTTGTTCTGGTTCCTGATCTTTATTATTCCTTTTTTAAGTCTGTTAATAAATTCCCTTTATATTCCTTAAAGTCTAAACCTGTTTTGCCTACTTCTAATCCTTATCTTATAACAAAATTGAGTAATTTTGGTAAGTGTGCCAGCGTTTAGCCAGGAACTCAAACAGGCGAATTAAAACCATTACATATGTTCATGTAGCTGATGCAAAGATCTGCCTTCTCTGACTTGATGGGGTACTCCCCTCTGGTAATTCCTCACATTTACGATTGCATTTAGAGGTGTTGATTTTTGTAGCTAAATTTTAGTCACTCTCACAGGAGCATGAACATGTGCACAGGATGATGCTGGACAGGTTCAGCACAGGAGGTAGCCTTCTGCTGCTCTTGTGGTTAGCCTCATTGCTTCCTAGTGGTTCCAGGGACCCCAGGGAGGGAAATGTTTTTGCTCTTGCGTGTGTTCACACATGACCACGCAGGTCAGCTCTTTATACAGACACTTCTGCTTGAGTCTTGTGAATATCTCTTGTATGCACTTGGTTGCTGGTTCACTCAGGTCTTTGGGGAGGGGAGCACACACCTCTCTGTTGCTCCACAAGATAGTCTTGGGAACTTAGTGCTTAGTCCTGGCATATTTTTGGTTTGGTTTTGATACTTGATTTCAGGGTAAACAAATGCCTTGGGCTGGGTTGGGGTGTTGTTCTACAAGTACTTTGAACATGACCTGAGGGAAGCACTAGAACAGAGATGTATGGAATAAATACAACCTATATCTCAGGACCTTGTGAAGGGTGTGGGTGAGGAGAATGGTTGGCTGCCAGAAGATAGTTTTGAGAATATTCTCATTTTTCTCTGCAGACTTAAAGGCAAATTTGCTTTTAATTTATTTGTGGAGCAGTTGATCCTTGAGCTGCTGTGGAAATGTAGCTATTGCGCTGTTGTGATGCATTTTGGCATCACTGCTTAATGAAGCAGGCCAGGAGGACAGTGCACAGATATTTGTGCTTGGGTTAAATAGGTCATAGGGCAAATTAACTTCTCTAGTTTTCCAGAAGCTTTTTGGTGTAGTCTGTTTCTCAACCAAATTTTGGATGATGGCTTTTTGTAAATTAGATATGGATGTTCACAGAGTTTTCTGCAGGTTAGGAAGGTGGTTCTTTCTGCGACTGTTTGTGATAAACATTTGTCTTCCAAGAGGAGTAACTGTACTGGGCAATTTTACTGACTAATCAGTAAAATGTTCTTCTGACCTGTTTCTATAGGCTGTTGACAACAGTAATTGCTGCTGCTGTTTCTGTGTGAACATTATACAATAAACATTGTTTCTAAATTATTCATGTTGATTTTGACAGCCTCTTACTCTTTTTCATCTCTAAGGGAAAGTGAGGAGATGGAAAATTTTCCTTGGTTTTGACAAACAACCATCCTAAAGTAGTGAGGAGGCAATAATTTGATATTTCCTCCTTTTCGAATTTGGGTGACTTATTTTTTTTTAAACTTTTTTTTGTCCTGATTGCATTCTTAAGAAAGGCGATTTTTTCATTGTGTATTTACACAGGTGCAGGTTTTTAAATACAAATAGTCTTTTAAGCATTTGTGTTCTGTGAAGAGCCTAACAAAGCTAGGAGGAGAAGTATTTTATGGCTTAAATAAGATGTCTAGAGCAGAGTGTAACAGATTAATCTGCCAAAGTTGATGGCTAACTGATGGGCAGGAAGCCATGGATTTGTGTCTGGTGACATAAGCCTGTGTTTGCATGGCACTTGCTGAGTTTGAACTGTAGACTTCGAGAACTGAGCAATGATGTTCACTTGTAGGGTACAGCAAACCATACAGTCCAGTGGAAAAAAACCCTGGTCTTAACACTGGGAATAACAAGTCTCTGTATCATGTTTTGCTCACTGAATGTGTAAAGCAAGCAGAGAGTCCTTTTATACTCATTCTATTTTTACCTCTATTCTTTATAGGAAAAACAGTTATGAGTGACCCAACTTCAAAGACAGAATTTCTTTTATTTTATTAATAGTCATAGAGGAAGTAAACTGCTGTGTATGCAAATTGGTGCTGCTTTAGTTAATAAGAAACCTCAGATTTCAACCCAAATATGGTATAAAAGTTTGGAGGAAGCACAGCCATGAGTTGAAGGGGTGATGTGTTATGATTTGGTATGCTTAATTGTTCACATTATTTGAACCCCTGTTTTACTCTTGTCAAACCTTGAAACTGTAGTCGCTGACTTTTTGGTTGGAGGTTGAACTGGTGGTAGCATTAAAAATGAAAATCAGGGAGGGATTATTTCAGTTATCTCCTAAAATAAGGAGGGCATTTGTTGTCCTTGAGCAAGTTGTGGATATGGAGGTTGTTATTCAATGTCCTCTCCTTGAAAGTAACTGCAAATGAAGTAATTGTTGCAAATTGAATATACTTCAAATGTTTATAGAAGTGGCTTCAGGTTAGTATTTGCAGAATAAAGCAATATGAATCACAGAAGCTGTTTTAGGGACTTCTGGGGAATGGCATTTGGTGTTTCAATGGTTAATACCAGAACGTAGAAGGTCTGATGCTTATTTCCCTATGATGTTGTAGTTCTTAATTATAAGTTAATAGAAGAGCTATCTGAAGTGGTGTTACTTTGGTTCCTTGATGGAAAACCTCTTGAGGGTAAAACCTTGCAGCCTGTGTTTTCTGAATATAACCTGAACTGTGAAAAAAGCCAACACTTGTTGGTTAAATAGGGATTATGAAGCGGTATTAGCAAATACACTTACTGTTTTTGTGACTGCAGAAAGCAATGACAGAGAGAGTGAAAGTGGGGAGAAGGCTATTCTTTCTGTCTTAAATAATGCTAGTGTTTGACAGGAAAAGGCCTTTTGATATTATGATGCAATGGCAGTGAGCTAAAGAACTCCACACATTTTTTTGTTAGTGTAAGGTATTCCTTCTGATAGTTTTGCAATTAGATAAACTTCTTTCAATCCTCTGTACTCTGCTGTCAAAATCCTTTTTGAGTGTCTCAGCAATGGTATAAATGGCATCCAGCATGCCATGTGAATGTACATCTCTCCTCAAATAGATTTCTTAAACTGCCAGGCCTGAAAGACAGGAAAGCAGAGGCATCTCTACTGCCTCTTAGCATGGAAAGGAAACAGATTCCCTGCATCTTAGTCTCCTAATGCTTGCATGGTTCCTTTTTTTTTCTGTATTGTATGTAAGTCAACATTTTGACATGAAATAAATACTTATAATGGCTATTTTATCTAAAAACAAACAGAAAAATACTATGAAACACCTACTTTTAAAGAGAGGCTCCAGTAATTAAATTATGCCGTTTACGTGGCCTTGCTAAGACTGACCTTGTTCTGTCCTAAGTTGACCAATCTGAGGAGAAAATAGCTGAATTATGTCCCTCTTCTTTCCATATCCAAAGCAGTTATATACCCAGTGGGCTTTATTGTGCAGAATTGTCTTCTGATTTCAGTCTTTATGTTGGTTGGATTTTCTTTTCTTTAATATCCCCACCTGTGAGAGTATGCAAAATACTGAAAGCCTATCCTTGAAAGGCATTTGAATTTGTTTTCTTTAAAACAGCATTTTAAGCACTTCATAATTTCTCTGCTCATAAGAAGGAAATATATCAGAGTATCATGCAGGAAGATGCGCTCAGCTGGAGGTGAAATGAGTCTTGAAACTGGAAGACAGGCCTCTGATATGCTGGAATTCTTTAAGGGAGACTCTGCTGTCAGCATTGAGCTTTACCACAGCCATGGAACCTTTCTTTCAGAACTGGTACCCTTACACTTTTAAAAATTATTGATTTTGTTTTCTGTATGAAAAGATGTCAGGATGGTACTTGAATGACTTGTGACATGGTAGACTAATTAGATATTTAAACAGTGTACCATCAATTGAGATTTTTTTCAGAGTCCTGTACATGCCATTTTTCAAATTTATGTAGTTCTCATTACAGAAATCATATTACAGATGTCTTGTGGAAGTGATGAGTAGTGTTCTTACTTGGTCTTTGAAAACTGGATATACTGAGAAAACCTGAGCATAACATTTGAAGTTACCTTGTGATGGTGTGCTAATTGGTCTTTTAGTTAATGATTTGCCAAGAGGCAGCAAAAAAAGCCATGCTGCTACTTCAAAGTCATATGCAAGGAGAAAAAATGTGATTACAATTCCATTAATACACTTGGAGTTTTTGCTTTTGCAGAATACTAATAAAGTAAATAGTTGCTGTTAATGTAATTTGTGTCCCATGAGTTATTCTTTGGGAGACTAATCTGCCTGAGAGCTTTAGGATTAGTCAAGTAGAGATTTCCCACTGCCGGTGTTGTTGTAACGAACTGGACTGTAGCTTTGTTATTCAGCATTCCTTCTATAGAAGTTGCTTATCAGTGTACATCGGTGCTCTAGATTGTTTAATTGCATTGTAATACTAATACTTTTTTCTTGTGAGGGTGTGAATGTAAATGAATTAAACCATCGGTTATGAAGAAAACCTGAGTGATGCATAAAATTAGTCACCAGCTCACATGTTTTAGTTGGATATACCTTTGCTGTGACCAGTGATTAATTCATTCACATGTTTAAAATGTTACGATAGTATGTGTGGGACAAATCACTTATCACTGTGTAAGTTTCACTGATGTTTTAGTCTCCTGCTTTTTTTTGAGTTTTTGGTCTTTGTAAGTGTATGCGTTTTACAGAAAGTGCTACATTTCCCCACCTTTCCCCAAAGCTACTGCTGTTCAGTCCCCTTTGTGATCAAATTGTTTTTCGATGTTTCTTAAAATGAGTAATATTTAATGAGACTTTACATTATCAGGAACTTGCACCATACAGAAACCCCTGGAAATTAGTTATCCCAGTTAAACTTTATCTTTTATTTTTGGTTTTTATTTTGGTTTAACTTGGCAGTGTTAGGTTTACAGTTGGACTCAATTTTAAAGTCTCATTCAACCTAAATGAGTCTCTGATTCTAGGACCTAAATACTTTGGTTTGGTTTTGATTTATGATTTTGAGTGAAAAAAGTTTAAAGTCTGCTGCAGTGTGACTACTGGGTGCTTTATTAATTTACTAAATATCTCAGTTGGAGGAGCGGACTGGGAATATAGAGTTCTCATCCACACATCACCTGTGGAATGACTCACTTCTATTTTTATTGGAATTTTGATAGGGTTATGTTGCATGTATAAAGAAAAATAATTAATTTGGGAGATATTTTGCAGATTGTTATAATGTGTTACATTTGAGTTGCTCTCCAAAGTTTCTGAAGGTATTAGAAGGAGTAAGCATGTGATAGTTTTCCTTAACAAGGCAAGCCAAGGTAAGTTGTCATCCCAGTTATTGGAAAATTCTCTAATTATCCAGTGGAATGACAGTGATAATTGAATGTTAAATTGTACAGAATGTACGTGGTGCACAGAAGAGAAATTAAGATAGTAAAGGGAAATCTTGGCCAATTGAGGTGTTCCTGTCTTTAAATTTTTTTATTTTCCTGGTTTTTTGAGCTAAATTGCAGTAGCAAGTTAACATCTTATGAAAACAGGAAAAGAAATGTTCTCTCTTTTCTCTTAAAAAAATACCAAGCAAAACCTTGGCTTAATTTTGGCATTTTTACTTTCAATGCTAATCCAATGGATAGTTAGATGTTCACGCCTGTGATGTTTCTTAGTGTGGAGTTTGGGGTTTTTTTTAGTACTGTAGGCATATAAAATCCATTAAATCATTTTTGTGCTTGTTTAAACAAAGAGTGAAACTAATATCCTGGGTTTGCATACCTCCTATAGTACCATAATTCTGTTTCTTCAGTTTTTTGTGAATTTTAAAAATGTTTTTAATTTCCTCTTGAGAAGCCTTCTAGCTAAGAGATTAAAAGTTAAATGTAGATATTTAAACCAAAATGAATACTCTGCTGTAGCTTGAGTATGGCGGACTGGCCTTTGGAGCGTGAGGGGCAGCGGAGAGCTGTGGACTTGTCTCGAGGTACCTAACCCAGAGAGGATGTTTCTCTTTGTGTCATGTTCCTCACATGTAAAACAGAAGCGAGTCCTTTCAGCTTATACCTTCAGGGGTTGGTTCTTGATTTGTGTGCAGTGCTGTGGTCCCATGGGAGAGATTTAAAATGGTACTGAGGGTGCCTCTAATGTCTGGCTCTGTGCCCCAGCAGTGCGTGGTGTGGGTGTCATGGGTAGTGTGTTTGTGGCTCAAGAGGAGGAGGAGCACCTGTCTTTAGCCTGGTATTTTAATGCTTGTTGGGGAGATGGTATTCTGTAATTCTTGGTTGTGAGCTAGACCTTTAGCAGGGCCATTTTGATATTTCCCCAGCCCCTCTGCATTTTGAGGTTCAGTCCAAGAAAAGCTTAGGTGGAAGCTGCTTTTAACCCACCATCTTCGTAAGACATGTTAAAATAGAGCCTGTGTGCCCAACAAGGGGATGAACTACCAAGGGGTGGGAAAAAGGATACAGTGTGAAGTTTTTTAGGAAACTCTTGCTAAAAACTTGTTACTTTTTCATTTTTTTGTTAGTGAATCCTTCCCCCACAATATAACAGCCATATTTGGAAAATTAAACTTGCGTAACTGTGCTTCAACTGTGCTCGTTGTTCTGTGTTTAGCCCAAATTAGTAAGTAGACAGTTTTGAGCTACAAAACAGTTTGGTTACAGCTTTGTAACAATACTTTTGTAATCTGGATTTCTATGAAGACCTCACTTACATTTCTCACGTCTCCCTGAATCAAAAATTTTGGTCTTTGCTGTGATGGGTGGATGAGTCTGGAGTTCGTTTCAGGCTTGCTTGATCTGTTGCTGCTTTGGCTGGAATGAAATGTCAGATGTGAAATCAAAATTTTTCTTGTCCTTTCAGGTGCCTGCTGATGGAAATGCAGGGCTGCTGGCAGAGCCTCAGATTGCCATGTTCTGTGGCAAACTCAACATGCACATGAACGTGCAAAATGGAAAGTGGGAATCAGACCCCTCTGGCACCAAGACCTGCATTGGGACGAAAGAAGGGATTCTTCAGTACTGCCAGGAAGTAAGTGCTGTCTCAGGAATAACTACAGTGGTTATTCCTTCGAAAGCGTAAGTGCAGGCATGTGCTGGAGAGCTCAGTCCATAAGGAATCTTCCCTTTCTTTTTTGACCTCTTCTGCTCCATTGCCTTCTAGTCCTTTATGAAGAGGTTCTCTCCAGCACCTCTTAAAACAGCTTCAGGAATTGGTTGCTGAGGGAGTCACTGGGTCTATTGGAAAATTTTGTCTCTCTTCTACCCTTGGGGGATAATTCTTGTACAGTATGTGTGCAGTGGACTTCTTTCTTATAAAGTCTTTTGAATAAAGTGAGGTGGCAGTTTATTATTTAAAATGCCCTTGGTCTTTTTGGGCTGATTTGGAAAGATCAGCTGTAACATGACTTCTGTTGTTTTACAGTGACACTGGAATGCACTTGTGCAGTCCAGAGTTGTTGGCCTCTGCTGCATACAGAACCATTCAGAGTTAAGAAAAGCTTCCCCTACAGATGACATCACAATGACTGATTTCATATTTAAGAGCAGAAACTTCTTACCACACTTACTTATAGCCTAAGAACATATTGTGGATCTAATTTTGTTTTGTCTCCATGATGTGATAGTACAATAACCTTGTACCAGTGTGTGACAGTTTGAAAAAAAAATGTGTTATTTCATGCAGTGAAACAAAAGTGCGTGGTTTGAGTTGCCTTAGTCCTTACATTTACTATGCCATCTCTCTTTTTTTTTTTTTTTTTTTTAAAGTGAGGGCTATTGCATATTGCCATAGCAGTAGCTGCTTTGTTTCGTAAATGTCAAACCAGTTCCTATGAAAATACTTCTTTAAAAAGCAAGAGAATTTATTTTTCAGATCTTTGCTCTCTTGGCATCTTCATTCCTGTCCTTTCACCGACTGATTGTTCTTTCGGGGTTTTGCAATGTTTTGTTCAGTTTTTATTGTTTTTGGGCAAAATATTCATTTTAATGATAATATTGTAATGGCAATTGAAATTGATTCTTCATAGTAGCTTTAACTCTTTACTAAGAAAATTGCTTTGTGAAACTCGCATTTTTATTTGTTGCTAACAAAAATACTTAACCTAACACATCATGCTAGTACAGTTTCAAAGATTCCTTCTGGTTTTCTGTTGCCTTCTTTGATTTATCTAAATAAAGTTGATTTATGCATAATGAAATCATTGAGGGTGAGGAAAGGAATAATAAAAGAAAAGAAGAGCATCAGTGACTAAAAATGCATCAGTGATTAAAGGTAGTAAGTCTATCTAAAGGTACAGAAATAAATATGTGAATTATGGAAGTAAGATTAGAAAGTTTGGTGGCTTTTAAGGCATGAATATCTCAGTGGGTTGGGGGTTCAACCACAAATGCTGTAGGCAAGGAAGGATTCTAGAACAAGGTCTCAGAGCTGTAACCATCAATTGACTGTTGGGTGGTTTTGAAATTTGGGGTGGCATTTTAAAAAAAGAAACCGTCTCAAAAGTAAAGGGAAGAGGTAAGCAAAAGCAGTCAGAAGGTAATAGACATAGACTGTTAAATGACAGAGAGACTAATAAGAAAAATTTTGATTCCCTAAGGAAAAAAATTGTTTGCCATGAATGGAGAGTGAGAGAACTTACCTGGGCAAGAGCCCAGGCAACTTGGTCTGGCATAGATGTGAGTCCTGGCTGGAGTTGAGGAAGGTCTGAGTGATCATGATAGGTTTCTTTTAACTTGAATTTTTTTGCAAATCTGAAATTTTCTCGTAACTGAAACAGAGGAGAGACTTTGTGTTACTTGGGTTTTTAAGGGTAAATACTTAAATTCCAGTGTGTTGAGCCCTATTTTGTGTGCTTGACAGTTTAGTAGCTTAGTATTAGATGACTGGCACAATTTAGAGTGTCTCCAGCTCTAGTTAAAAGTATTGCTAGTGGGGTTCTGCCCTGCTGTGGGGCAAAGTGCAAACAGGTCTACTCCCTAAAAATGGAGTGGGAATTTTACAGATTTTAGTTAATTTCTGTTAATTATGTGAAGTAATATGCTTTCACCAACTTGAAGTGAGCAGTTCTGCTGTGGTGTGTTGAAACATGGGAATCTGGCAAAAACTCCCATCTTTTCTTGCTGTGCTTGCCAGTATGCTTTTGGTTTGTTTTCTGGAAACTGCTGGCTGTCCTGCCATGTCCTTCCCATACACCCCTTTGAGATGCACAGTGCAGCTGCTGTAGGCTGCTGATGGAGAAAGGACAAGGTGATCTGGGGAGCAAGAGCATGAAGCAGCAGTGAGGTCTCTGCCAGCAGGTGTTTTGGAGTGGGGTGGAATGATGTGAGCCCCAGGTTTCTGAATGCTGGTAATAAATTCAGAAATGGATAGCAAATATTAGGAAATTCAGGTCTGCCGACAGCAATTTGAAACAAAAAGCCACATGGAAGTTGATCCAACCCAGCAGTATGGAAAGAAGCTCCCTGTTCTGTATGATTCTTGCCCACAGTCCTCCCTCCTTCCTCACACCCCTTTGACCAGGTCTGTGGCATGCTGGGCTTGGGCTTTGGCTGTGGCCAGGGAATGGCAGTGATGCTTTGCTATTATTAAACTTGCCTATGACCCCACAAGAAAAATGGAAGAGTTGGATAACAGCATCTACTTCTACCAAAGAAATTAATTTGTAGAGGATTGCTAGTAAATGCAACTCGAACTGGCTTCTTAGCTTTGGGAACTCCTTGTTATTGTGGTTGGTATTCCAAATATGTCTAGTATTTACCTTTATTTCTGCTGTTTACCTTCTCTGCGAGACAGTACTTGCTATCAGGGAATGGGACAAATTTGCATTTTCCCATTAGCAGGAAGCAATAAGCAGCAAGGCTGAGATGTGGTACCTCTTGTTTTGGAATAGTATGTAGGTAAAAATCTCCTTTTTGATTGCTTTTGCCAAATACGATCTTTTCCTTCCTTTCTTTTCTTTCCTTTAATGCTGCTGTTTTTTCCCCAAGAGAGGGATTGCTTCTTTCCTGTGTGCTTTTATTCTTGCTCTAGGCAGAGCTGAGTGTAAATGCTCTATTAATCCAGCAGACAGGTGCTCTTCCTGTGTCTGCCTTCATGTTCCCTGGCACTGTGGCAGTTTTCTGGTTCTTCACTCTTGCTGTAGCAGCAACTCTTTGTACCATCTTTGTATCATCTGCTGAGGATCTGGGTTTTTTTAACCAGCTCCAAATTGAGCGCTGAAGTGACAGCAAGCAAAGGAAGGTTTGGCTTTTTTACCTTGTACTTTTATTGAGAAATCTGTCCAGCTGGTTTTTGTTGCAGATCCTTTGTGAGCGCTGTTCCAGGCATTGTGATAATAGTTTCTCTCGTTCCATAGCTTTGAAGCTGTCAGAAAGTATGTTTGCTTGAATTCATAGCAGGGCAATGGCCCAAGGTTGGATGGGGGAAGTATTTCTTACTTTCTGGGACATTCCTTTTTGCCCAAGCAGCTTACTGATACTGCTTTCTAATTTCTAATTCCTACAGCAGCATTATCATCCAGTTAGCCTTTATCCAATTAAAATGATTATGTAGCACTGTATTGAGTGCATTCTTTAATCTTCCAAATACTGTATGCCTCTGGCTAATAAAAATCCCACTCATAATCTTTTTTTATAGATGTGTGCTCCTTACAGAAAATTGTTCTAGATGGTTGTGGATTAATTATAATTGTGGAAAAGTTTCAGAATATCTGTCCCATTATTAATGGTTTTATTCACCTTTTCCCCTTATAGGTATACAGCATGTTTTTAATGGTTTAAGCAGAATTTTAGCTGTTAGTTTTTATTTTTTTTTACTTGAGTGGGACAGGATTTTCACTGGAGGGATGTTACTTCGAATTACTAACAAAAATGTTTGAAAGGTGAGGATTTTTGATTTTTAGATTTTTGTGTGTGTGTGTGTGTGTTCTTGAGGCATTGTATTGATTTTGCATGGCCTGGTTTTGGTGGGGTGGGGAGAGGGCACAGAGGTGGCTTCCATGAGAAACTGCTAGAAGCTTCCACCATGTCTGACAGAGCCAATTGCTGATGGCTCCAAAGAAGGACATGCCGCTGGCCAAGCCTGGGCCAATTAAAGATGTTGGTAACACCTCTGTGATAACTTATTTAAGAAGAAAGAAAAACAAAGGTTGTGGCAGTTTTAATTCCAGTCAGAGAAGAGTGGAGTGAGAATATGTGAGACAAACAACTCTGCAGACACCAAGGTCAGTGGAGAAGGAGGGGGAGGAGGTGCTTCAGGTGCTGGAGCTGAGATTCCTCTGCAGGCTGTGGTGAGGACCATGGTGAAATAGCTGTCTCTCCATGGAGATCCACAGGGGTATAGAGATCTGATGCACCCTGTGGAGAAGGCCCTAGAGTGGGTGGATGCCTGGGAGGAGGCTGTGAACACATGGGAGACCCGTGGAGAGAGGGGCCCTGCTCCCATGCTGGAACAGCCTGTCCTTGAAGGACTGCACCCCATGGAAGAGTGACCCACACCACAGCTGTTTTGGGAGGATGCACGTTGCAGCAGTTCACAGAGAGCTGTTGTTTGTGAGATGGACTCGCATCTGAGAAGTTCATGGAGAACTCTCCCATGGGAGGGACTCCGTGGTGCAGCATGGAAACAACTCCTCTCCCAGAGCAGTGGAAGAAGCCATGGGTGATGAATTAACTATGGCTCCCATTCCCTGCCTTCTGTGTGGAAGGAGGGAGGGGTAGGGGGGGAGGTGTTTTTAAGGGCTTATTTTAGTTCTCTTTATTATCCTGCTCTGATTTCATTAGTAATAAATTCACCTTCTGTCTCAAAGCTGAGCCTGTTTTGCCCGTGATGGTATTTAATGAATGATCTCTCTGCCAGTCCTTATCTCAACCCATGACCCTTTCGTTAAATTTTCTCCCCTCTGTCCAGCTGCAGAGGGGAGCAAGTGAGCGGCTTTCGTGGGTGCCTGGCATCTGGCCAGCATTGACCCACGAAAGGCATCTGGCTTAGTCTTGAGACCAAAACCAACATTGGATTTAAGTCCCTAAGACTGTTCCAAATTGTTATGAATCTTTGTATGGAAAGGGAAACTGTTCCTTCTCTTGAGCTGAGACAGGAGCTTCTACTAGAAAGATACTATAGTCTTTAGAAGATGCATCACAGTATCTCTTAAACATCAGCTTCGTATTTTTGTGTATTATTGTGAGCCAATAGCTGTTGCATACATGAACAGAAAATACCTCCTCCCCCTCCTTCTCCACTGACCTTATAGAGTTGTTTGTCTCACGTATTCTCACTCCGTGCTTCTCTGACTGGAAATAACACTTAATGACCACGTTGAATTTTTTTTTCTGCCCAAAAGTAAATATTGAAACATGAATGCTGTTCATCTGGATATGAAGAAATATTATCCAATATAACATTTGTTTAAAGAGCATATTTTCTTTCTATAAGTATCCTTGTAGGTTAGAAAAGTACTGGTCCTATGGGAATGTAATGATGTTCAAGATGTCCCATTCCAGCTGTGTGAAGAAACCACACAATGTTTTGAAGCCAGTGCAATTTATTTTTTTAAATTCTTCTCCTGAGTCACAGGTTTTCTTGAGGAACAGTGATAATTAGATATTTATGAAACATCCCATTTGTCAATTCATTACTCGCTTCCACTTGGCCTGGGAAGACATCTCTGCCAGAGCTGAGGTCAATAAATGGCTTCCTTGTAAATTCAGGTTCTGAAGAACTTTCATTTTTAAAGGCATTCTAAAGATCCTTTAGTAATTTTTTGCTTTCCTTATTTGAGCCAATTACAGACTTAAAAAAAAAAAAAGAGATTTTTATGAGTGTTTCCTCAAACATCCTTGAAGTTTTGCAGGTAATGTTGCTTTTCCAAGTCTCCACACAGTTTGGCCAGTCTGTATGCTCCATCTGGCTGCAAAAAAATTAAAAAGGATTCATCTAAGAAGCAGAAATTGCATTTATGATTCTAAGTAAGTAATCTAAGAGGATTTGATTAGACTAGTCTTCTTAAAGCTGAACCTGTCATACCATGTAAGTTAATATGTGAATATTTTTTAGTATTTTAGAGGAGATTGTCATAGGATCTTATTTTAAGCTATTGGTGACAGCACATCTTTGGATATGCTAACAGACAATTACTTGGTTAAATCTGGAAGGTGACTTCTAATATTCTGGAGCCAGTAAGGGTTGGAGCCACTCTTGAGTACTGATATGATGTGTTCCTATAAATTTTGTTCCTTTAACCAAGATATTTTTCTGGTTTGGAGCAACATAGAGGCCTGAGGAGTCTCCCATATTCAGCCAGGCTTGAAGTTCCTGAATGTCCGTGCTTTTGCAGACTTTCTCTTTATATGTCCTGAGCTGTTGTAGCTTAGCATCTGTATCTAGATCTGAGATAGTCAGATTTTTGCAAGCTGATTTTAAGAGTTTCTTACCAGGAGAGCTGCTATACAGTGGTTTGGCACATGTATTGAGCTTAAGCACTACATGCTGTTGCAGAAACAGTCAGTTTTCTTATCTCCTTTCTCCTCATTTCTTCTCTGCTAAATTTTAGCGTATGTCTGATCTTGCAGTGAGGAAGTTCAGTGAACTGAAATGGCACAAAGCAAACCCCAGCAAACAGAAAAAGGGCAAGTTCCTTTTTGACCCTCTCCTCAGATGAGCCTGATTGGTAATGTTGGAGGAGGTGTGAGGGCAGGACTTCTCATGACAGCTGACCAGAGGATGGCTTTGCAGTGGTCTTTGAACAGCCAGTGAAGAGAAGCTTTGTAGATGTTTCTGAAGGCACTACGGTTTTCTGCCACTTGGTCCAATGTGTTTTCAGAAGAGCACATGCTGGCTGAATTTCGCCAGCAAGCTTTCTCTAGCGATAGAAAAAGACAACATGAGCAATTTGAAAGGCAAAAAAATCCCAATGTTATTAGGTCAGGAATACAGATGTCAAATCAACTCTATAATGAAGAGTAGGCCCCATGTTAATTGGAGATGAAAATGTGGATCCACAATTTCATTTTAGGCAGCAGTAAAAACATAAGTGGAGAGCAAATATATTCAAAATACCAAAATCTGTGCAGAAAATGAGAGAAAAGGCAGGTGAAAATAAAGAAATGTGGTAGTTTTAGGCAGAGTGATGACAGCAGGACGGACAGAGAAGAATTGACAGGTGAATTTTGATATAATGCAGTATCCTTGTAGAGGTTATCTGATCTGAAATTTAGTTTTTTTGGATCAGTTGCTGAACAGTTTCACAGATTCCACAGACCTGCTATAAAGATTTTGAGAAAAAGCATATGGACCCTACACCTCAAATGCAGAATCCCAGTTGCTGCTGATTTTGCTGTGACTTGGGTTTCTGCCAGGGTTTTGCAGCTGCTGGTTTCTAAGATAAGGATTCTTTGTTGCTGTTTAGCACACTGAAATACTGTCTTTTTCAAAACACAAGTGGATTTGATATTTGCAAATTATTTTATCATGTTATGTAGCTGTGTCATTTCTGGTACATTTCAGGGTACATTTCTGACTTATGGGGTGTCAGACTGTCAGAGGGTCACCCTGGTGTTTTTCACTGGGCTTCACCAACAGAGTGGTGCCAAATTGTTTGCACTGTGCTGGAAATTAAATACAGAAATCTGTGCAAATCCTTACATTTATTTTGCTTATCTCCAAATGATATCTCCGAAGATCAATCTTTGGAGAAGGAACTGAATTCTAGTTTAGTGTTTAACTTTCGTGAGTGCTAAAGTAAAGCTTATCTCAGTTACTCCACTAAACAATGGGAACTGCTAAGGCACAGAGCACAGTAATAGATTGCATCATAACATAGTCCTGAAGATAAGAGCATTTAAAACCTTGATTTGCATTTTTTTGTTTGTTTCTGAAAGTTTCAAGAGAAGTGTAGGTGCAGTTCTGAGAGGCAAGAAGTAATTTATCTCCCAGGATGAGCCAAGGTAGTATGGAATGTTAAGGATTCCTTGCTTGTTTTTTCCAGCGATTTGAAAATCATTTCAGTCCAGAAGTCCTTGATTGGAATGGTCATATTTGATGTATTTATGTTTACTTCAGGCCAATTCAGTGAACTTAATTCTTGATGGAGAAAGGGTGCCCAAGATCATTTTAATTTAAATGTGTTGTTTGCAGGCCTTACTGTGAAACAAAAGTAAAAAAAGATACATACCATGAATTATCATAATTACTTTTAATATTAAAGTTCTCTCTGGATTTTGAGGAACTGACAACCTTGGTGATTCTGTGAGTAGGCTGGGATATCTGCTGGCGAGATGCAGGGTGGCAGAGGGACATGTACATGGGCATGTTCTAGCTTTGTAGTGGTTTATATTGGAAAGCAGATGCAGGGTCATAGTCCTTACTCTGTCCCTTGAAATTCAGGATCAACGCATCTCAGAAGCTTCGTCATTTACTTGGATTTCAGTTTATTCCGATGTTCCCTTTGCTCAGTGTGCCTTTGAGCAGTTGGAAATGCATATTTATAAGAAAAAGATGTTAAATATATTGGTGTTTAAGTTTTGTGGGACATGATTGGACTTCGTTGCACCACAACAGTGTTGTTCTCTAGGGATTGACATCACTGTGGTCAGTTGAGTCATTGGGAGCAATTTGAAGTGGTTTCTCCATTTGGCAGCCATCTTAATCCTTTTGGGACTGGTCTTTTGTAGAAGGAGAAAAAAACCTAAATTTTTTCATTTTTCAGGTTTTCATGGAGTTGGATCGCATCTTTCTGTTAGAGAAATTGGTGTCAGGTTTCCTATTGACTTCAGTGGAGCATGCAGTACCAAGCCTGAAAAAATGTTTGGCCATCTGTGTGGGAACATACTGCTGGAGGAAGAAAGCTGGCAAGAAAATGTTCAGCTTCTTTTTTGGTGGGGAATGGAGCACTAAGACAGTATGTTCTTTGGTTTGTAGGCTTCTGAGCTGCTTCTGATAAGTGTAAAGATGCTTATAGGCAGCCTGGTGACCGGCAACTTGATGCACATGGAGACTTGGTGCTTATGTAAGTTTGTTGTTGAGAGCTTCTGTCAAAACCTTCCTCCTTCCTAATGTGTACTAAGTTCAGTAGCTAGCTCTACAGCAGTGTTTCTTACCTGTAAGTGGAAAAAATTACCCATAAACTTTGGCCCCTAACTTCTTCTGTGCTATGTGCACAGCTTAGAGCCTGTGAGTAGTGGGGTTTGCTGAAGCAGTGTAAAGGTGTTCCATGGGCCTGAGAGGAGACGCACCTCATGTTCTACTGCTGGAAAATAAACCAAGGTGGGTGGCTCTGATGTGGTAGTGCAGCAACAGAGTGGGACATTTTGCTGTATGTTTTTCATTCTGAAGAAAACACGATTTTGCAAAAGAGTGCATAGTGAGTGTTAAACAGCTGAATTGTCCTGGGAGATGCTTCATGTCTACTTCTGTTTCAGCCCTAGGGCTGATTCAGTCCATTCAAAGCCATTACAGACCTTGTCCTTGTGTGTGTGTGTGTGCAGTCCATCAGTCATGAAGGCTGGTGGAGGAAAAGGATAGTAGGACTTTGCTGCAGAATGCACATTTGTTGATGCCCATTCCTTGCTTTGCTTTCAAACTGGCATTTGCTGGTGGACTCCAGGGTACAGCTTCACTGGAAGGATTACAGCCAGAAGCCCCTGTTTTCAAAAGTGAGGAATGACTAAGAGGTCCTCGTGATAAATACTCACATGGACATCATTGAGGGACTCAGGATGATGGCCCACTTCTTTAGCAGCCACGATGTTTAGCAGAAAATTTGGATTAGTTGAGTTTTCAGTCCAATTTAGTAACTGGAAATGAAGACATCATTCAGTTTACTAAAATAAAACAGAAGTTTTACATCTTTCTTGGACAAATTTCCAAACTTTGTTGCAAAGATCTTTGCAGGTGGCAGGCTTGATGATCTCTCCGTATCTTCCTTCTCTTCTTCTACCATGAAACAAAATTGGAGATATAGTAAATGCAATTTATAAGTTAAAGTGAATGGTAAGTGATCTGCAGAGCTTTGATGCTTTTGTAGGTTAATGAAGATTTCTTAATATCCTGTTGGTACATTAGCTTTCAGTAATGCTTGTGTTATCAAAGACAGGAGTAGTAGATACTGTTCCCTTTAAAGCAGAATTTGCACCATGTATGTGTAAACTGCTCCTTGGCAGATTTTCTTCTTTGTGTGACTTGGTGAGGCCTCTATTGCCTGATGCTAAGTTCTCCCCATTTTTTCCCCACAATGTGGAAATGTGAAACAAATTACTGCAGAAGTCTGTCTTGTTTAAAGGACCAAGACATGGAAGTATAAGACAATGAATGCATGTAGTTTGCAAACAAGAAATGTTACTGCTCTGAATGTCTTCTGCAGGTGCCCTCCCTATAGCTTTGTTCTTCATTCTTTCGTTCCATTTCAAATTTTCTTTTTTCTTTTTCTTTTTTTTTTTTTTCCTTTTGAGGTCAACTTTTATTTTAGAATGTCAGGTAGTCTATTTTAACTTGCAGAATTCCCCGACTTTTTCTGTACAGCTTTCACTACTAGACTAAACCATGTATGGTTTTCTTGTGTCCTGGATGCTGGAGTACAATCACTGTTTCAGAATATGACCCTGTACTACCACTTCACATTCTTGGTACTAGAGCCTGAAGCTGATTTTATGAAAAATGAAATCACAGCTGCATTTGTCTCTTGAGGCATGCATGCAAATGAATCTAGATTCTTAGATTAATGAATTATCCTTTGGCTATATCTGCAGTAAACTCAAGAATGCATAAATTAATTAGAATATGAAAAATGAGTTCCTGGGCCTGTTACTTTGTGACAGTTTTTGCATGGCCTCAAAGACAACTTTGACAGAAAGTAGGTCATTTTGTAAGCAGCATAACTTGGAAATACTTCAATAGAGAATAATTAGGTTTTTCCAAGTATGTTTTCACAGGTTTTCTGCTACAGCTTAGATTTATTTTGTACTGTGATTTCCTCAACAAACATAACCAAAAGCTCAGCCACATATGTTCCTGTTCTGTAGAAAGGTGGGAGGTTTCTTTAGGTAAGGGTTGTGAAAGTAATTCAGGTAGGTAATTTGATGACTTAAAATATGCATATTATAGCCCACTTTTATTAATGATTTCTTTGAAAATCTGGGGAGAAGAAAGTAGTAACTTTGTGCATGTAGTGATTTTCACAAAGAGGTTACATTCTTTATTTCATGCCTTCAGAATGGTACCCCATCCTTGGGTAGAAAATACTAGCACAAGATCTGCTTCTTCCCTGCCAGCCCTTTTTGAAACAGCATGCTTGAGGTGAAATGCAGCATTTCATCTTCATTATAATAATACCACAAAAAGAAAGGTCAGATATTGTTGTTTGGCTCTTTCAGGGGTTTGTTGTGGGTTTTTTGAGGTTTTTTTCTCCCCTTTTTATTTTTTTCTTCTCATATTTGCTTTTTTAAAAGAATAGTAAGGATTGCTCCTGAAGATCTGCATTAGGTAGCTGAGCCTTTATTGCAGTCCCCAGGATGCTGGTCCTGTAGCCAACACAGTTTTGTTTAAGCACCTTCCTTGTGCATTAGTTGTCTTATATGGATTACTGGCATTTCATCTATTGATGTGATTGAGGAGCTCCTGCCAGGAGAGCACTATGCTGGCACCTTCCTCCCGTGGACTGTGCTGTTGGAGGGATGGCAAGCCTGCAGGAGAACCTGGAAAACCAGATCCAGGCTCTCCTCTTGCTGCTTACACTGTCCCACCTTCCTTGATCTGGTACCACAGTACTTAAGGCAACTCTCTCTCATGGGTTTGATGCTGGCCAAACGCCAGTGCATCCACAAAAATTAATTTATTCATTCTCCTCTGCTATAGTTGAACAGAGGAGGGGGAAAGAAAAGACCAAAGGGCTCATGAGCTGAGGTAAGGATTGGGAAGAAGCATTTTAAGGGTAAAACAGGCTCAAAACTTTGAAGGTATAAAGAAAAAAGTTATTAACAGAATTAAAAGAGGATAATGAGAACTAATATAAACCTTTAGAACACCTATTTCCTCCCTCAGCCCTTCTTTCCTTCTCACCGACAACACACAGCAACAAAATACAAGGTTTTTAGTCAATTTGACCTTTCTAAAGAAAAATAAAATCTTTCTCCGGTTTGCTTAGGGAGAGGAATCTCTTTTGCTATGCCATGGGGTCCTTCCCACAGGAGACAGTTCTCTGTGAACTTTTCCAACGTGGTAAAAACTGCAGCAACATTTTGATCTCTGATCCCATCTCCCCCTGATGTGTGGTTAATGCCTAGAAGGTTCATCATCTCCCATCTTGTTCTCACACATACACTCACACCTGTATGTTTTGTTTTGTTTTGCTTTCCTTTCCTTTCTATTGGATAAGATCAGTAAAGAAGGAAACTAGTTGGAGTGTTGAAATGTTTGCTGGTTTTGCATGCCTAGAGAAAAAAGGAAGAGGACTTATGAAAAGAGGACGGTATTTGGGTCTTAGCATGGAACTTAAGAGTCATTGAGTGGGCAGAGAAATCTGAAATGAGAACTAACAGGATGCCAGGATGAGTGGATTGGAGAGGCAAGAGGTGGGGAGAAAGGAGTTGAAATAGTGGGTGAGTTTTGTGGCTGGAAACTCTTGAACAGCAACTCTGTGTGTAACAGTGAAGCAGCTGAGATGTTGGAAAGAAGGATGATTCATTAGATGGGCCTAAAGAAATAGCTATTAAGAGCACTATGCAGAACTCCTAGGTGAGGCTGAGGGTTGGATCTGATAGCTAGTGAGGCTGGAGCTATTAAATATAAAAGGATGTTATGAATAGATGCAAGAGGATGTGGCTGAAAAATAAGAAGTAGTATGTCTCTGGAAATTTGTCCTCAGGATTTAATTAAAAGAAAAAACCCCTGGCTGGTTCAGAAGACATTCAGCCTGGGATTATTTATTTATACTAAATAATTGGGTGTGGGTTTTAGTTTAGGACTTGATTAATGTTAAACTTTTTCTTTTGAAAGGGATTAAAAAGAGTGCATACACTCTTCCCAAGTGGCTGCTGGAAATTAGTGCAAATACCTGAGATGTTATGCTGATTATCTTCCAGCAGTTGATGCCTGGAACTTGTGGTACAGGGGCAGAGCTGCTCCTTCTTGGTTGCATTGCTGTTTCTCATGTTGGCTTTTGACAGAGTTTCAAAACTGCTCCAATGCTGCTGATGCTGGGTTTGACTCTCATAATTCTCTTTGAGCAAATGAAGGCTTTGCTTGGGTTACAGAGAGTGAGTCAGCTTCGTGCTGTTTCTACTGGTCAGAGAGAAGAGATTGGTGCTTGTCCCGCTACATCCCCTTTTCAGTTCCTTTAATTGGGAATTTAAAATATTTTTCCCCAAGTTCAGTCTCTCTTGCTTATGACAGTAACTGGTAAAGATTTTCTCTCTATCTCAACCCAGAAGCTTTCTCATCCCATTTTCTCCTTTTATTAAAGATATCTGCATTCTAGTCCTAAATCTATGCGGCATCAGAGCTGGTAGTGGTAAAGATGAGTTCTAGCAGGAACTCAATATTAATTTTGAATAGCCTGAGTGGCTTTTTAGATTTTTGTTTGTGCAGTCAGTATATAAGTAGACTTGGTAAGGAAAATGGTGGTAAATGAAGATGTAGCTGTAACTCTTGATTGCCAGTTAAGTTTTCTAGATTACACTGATCTCTGTTTTCCCCACTGTTTCTTTTAAGATGAATTAAAGGAACTTGTCTACAACAAGTTACAACAATGTTGAAAGTTTGGATATCTTACAGTTTTCTAGCGCTGCTTGCACTGACACTGTAGAAGGAGTGGTGGCTCATTAGGGACACTATAAATAAATACAAGGCTCATTTTTCTGTGCCACTGAGTAGGTCCCACTTCAATTCAGGGCAAATACATTATATAAGTTTAGTGAGGGGAACTCTCTTTGGCACATACACTGGCATTAACCTATTGATAATGAAATTCAAAGTCTGCTTTCTCTTCTAAAGGGTGGACCAAGCTTTGTGTGCACTGTCAGTGGAAATTAGGAGTTTAATAATTGATGTAGTAACAGAAGAGGAAGGTTCTTTGTATTTCTTTGTCCTGTGTACTTTTGAAAAATACTGGTAACTACTTAGCATTTGATCCGCTTTACTAACCAGCAGTTAAAATGGTGGTTTGGGGTAATAGCAAAAATAAAAATAATATATGAACTTATTTTTCCCTCTAATATTCTTTCAGTGGGGCCCTACAGTAATAATGCGCTCTTACTCTTCAGAAATTCTTCTCAGGAAAGCAACTAAGTGTATCTTCATTCTTGTGGATCAGGATCCTATTTTCTGTCACTTTAAAGCTATGTACACATTCATGTGGATAAATAAATGGTTTTGAGTTTTTTGTCTTAATTTCCTTTTTTAAACATTCCAGTCTATCCATTTTGAAATTTCCTTAATTGTCTTCATTTAAAGCATTTACTTCTCTGCCGATGACAAGTGACACTTAACCACGGGCAATGTTAAATGTCCCTGATGAGAACATGCCAGTTGACACTGAAAGATCAACCACATAGCTTGTGACAGCAGTGTTATATAACCAGGGGCTGTAATTACTTGAGTGTGGTGATATAAACTGGAAGAGTTCAGCATGACAATGCTAAAGGAAGTATCCAAAGCAAATGAAACATTTCTCTCGCATCGTGCGCGTTGGCTCTTGAGGCAGCTATGGAGCCTTGCAGGGTAATATTTACACAGCAGTTGAAGTGTGAAGTTTCCTGCTAATCTGTTTTGGCAGTGCTGTTACAGGGATCATGGGCATGTGCAAGAGCTTTCATTGAACCTACTGTTTCAGTTCAGAGTTCAGTATTCGAAGCACTGATTGAGCAGCAAGTTCCTCTGGAGCCACTTTCTGCAAGCAGTGTGAAAATGGGGGTCTGTATGTAACATGGACAGTGACCATCAGCCTTGGCCACCTGCTGGCAAAAGAAAGAAAGTAAAGCATCGATCTTCTGAGTGTAGGAAGCTTTCACACTTTTCAGTTCTTCCCTGTGGGCTTTCTTGAGGTCACTGTATTTTGTATGCTGGTTTAGCATCCCCAGCTGTACCTGCAGCCTCTGTACTCCTTCAGCCATCAGTTGTAGTGAGCTGAGGGGGCTGTTGAAACTGGCAAAGATTTGACAGATGCCTTCTTTGAAGTACTTGCACAAGGAAAGAAACATGTGATTTGTGGGAGTTGTGTCCATTAGATCTAAGAGCCCTAGGACCTCGGGAGATGTCAAAGAAGATGACTCCTGGTGGAAGGGTCCAAGAGCCGGAGGACTTCCCCCCGAGGTGGAGAAGGCAGTAGTTTGACCCGAGAGTCGATGGGCCTGCCCCTTTTACCTACTGGTTCTGTTAGCTGTCTGTTAATTCGCCTCTTCTGGAAAGTTCTGTTTCACTCAGTTGTTGATTTGTTGTTCACCTCCAACTCCTCCCTGCTCCCCATGTTATTGGACAGTTTCTCTTAAGCCCTCCCTTGCTCCTCCCCTGAGTTGAAGCCGGATTGGTTGTTTGTGTCCCTTATAAGCTAATGTTAAACGTTTAGCGGGGCTCTTGTGCGCGGGCTCCCACTGCAACAATAAAGGCGTCTCAGCATATCCGGCCATGAGTCTCTCCCTTCCATTCTCCAGTGCCTAGGCGGACTCCACTCACCCTACCCCCTTAGGCTCACACCCACCATCCTTACCGACGGAGCTGGCTGAGCTCTCCCGGAGCTACCACCACCCTGCGACAGTTAGGTTCTCTGGGGTTGCGCCGGACTAGGGTGGCTAAAACCTGGGCAAGCCATCCCCAAGTTGAGCCTCACTGAAGGTACTCATCACCACAGTGATTAAGTTATATTTTGGAATAGAAGGCAGGGTTGATATTCAAGCTCTTTAGCATAAAGTGCGTTGTTCAGGCAGTGTTTCTTTCTGTAGTAATTTCTGTGGCATTGTTATTGTACCTGCCCTTGTTTTGTGCATTAAGCTGTTAATACGGTTCAATTTTAAAATTGTAATAGCCCCTTCATGCCTCTTGATTAAAGTAAGAAATTATTTCCAGTTATTTCCAACTATGCTTTGATTGCTTTCTGCTTGTTCCCATGTGTATGGATCAGGCCACTTTCATTTAAAGACTACTGATCTGAAATCTGAGAAGGCTGTACTGTTGTTCGTTAGTGTTTTTTAAAGTTTAAGACCTTAGCTCAAGCCGCTTGCTTCGTTTTTACCGTGGTTATATTTTAAACTTCCAGTCGGGAGTGCCAGGAGGCACTGGCTCTCAGATGCCATGACCTCAGTGGAGATCCATGATTGAGGCAAATCTTTTTTACTTCAGGCAGAACTGTCAAGATTCTTAGAGTACTTTTCCAAGCACCAGTTTTGGACTCTCAGAATTCACCCCATCTCAACCCAGCTTTCTTTTTTTGGGACTATGTTTTTTTCCCTGCAGGATGTTTTTGGACCATCTCCAGTTACTTCAGAATTGTTCCTATTTCTGTTTTCCTTTTCCATTGAGTATGAGTAGACAGTAGTTTTCAGTGCACTTAAATCCTCAGATATCACACAGCTGGTAAGGATTGCTTGAGAAAAGGCAAAGGAAAATTAGTACCTTGTTGAAAGTTGCCCGAATATAGCACACACACTCATAGAGGTATTGGTGCTACTTCAGTAAGTTTTTATTATATGAAAACAGGCATTATTATAGGTAAAAGCATTGTTCACGCGACAGGGTGGCACTTATGATTGGTTATTTGCTTGTGTTCACACGCTTATTCTAGCATTGCTGCAGGCTATTACTTAAATTCATGCGTCTCTCTCTGCTTTGCTATAGGCTGTAAGTTTCTGACCATACTTCGTTTGCATTAGCTAACACTTGGCTAATACATTTCCCTTACTTTTCTATTTTGCTAATTCCTGTTCTCTAATAGAAACATCTCAGGGTCAGTAACAAAAGCTGGGTTGTGCAGTTGTAACGTGCTTGCTGCGTCTACGTGACCGTTCTCTGCAAGCCAGCTCTCTACAGTACCTTCTGAGTTTCATGTTAGGGCTGGTATGTTGCCAATTTTAAAAATGTAAAGTGGGAGCTATAGTCTGTGTTAGTGTAGAAAAGGGAGGTGGGATAAAGAGACTGAGGGAGATAAAAAGCCAAAGTTGTGGTTTGCTAATAAATGAGTCAGCAAGTTAGCTGGTGTCATGGTCATGGGTGTAGAAGTGTATTGAGGTATTAAAGCAGATATAATTTTGATCTCAGCAATTTAGAAATTGGTAATGTAAACCTAAATATGAATAACTGTTTCAACAGACTTTTAGTACTAGGCAGACTGCAGCAAGAAAGAATTATTAAGTTTGTTTAAATGATTGAGATGAACATAAAGGCATGCTATTAAGTGTAGTTGTGTAGAAATTATGCCCTGTATATGGAATTGACATGAAAGAGAAGGCATTTAACCATGATTAACTAATCTTTACCTTGGTCAAATATAATTGGCCAATTATAATTTTGACAGTCAGCTGTTACCACCATAATTTTTGTGAGCTGGCAGCCACATGTTTTTACTGATAAACAGGCACACCAGCTTTCCACATACATGCACACAGTCATACCATGACATAAATATTTTACACAGCAGAAGAGGGAGAAGAGAGGGAATATGAATACTGTGTTGTTACAAGTGTGTTACAGTGACCCAGAGTACATACTTTTGATAACATTTGTCTTTTTCTATACTTTTAATGCTAGGTCTACCCTGAATTGCAAATTACCAATGTTGTTGAAGCCAACCAGCCAGTTACAATACAGAACTGGTGCAAGAGGGGATGGAAGCAGTGCAACGGTCACCCGCATATTGTGGTTCCCTACAGATGTCTGGGTGAGTGACTTGATTTTAGTGTGGCTTTTCCTGCTCTTTTTTTTTCTGCTCTATTTTTTATTCTTTTTCTTAATTAAAAAGATAGAGAATCTACGTAAATAACTTCTATACCTCAGTATTACTGTCTTTTGTGAAGGAGTTTTGTCCAGTTGTTCAGTCCTTTGAAACTGCATTATCTAGAAAGAAGGTACTCCTGCTCTTCCCTAATTAAACCCTTTTTTTTCACATTAACTTTTGAATATCTAGTACTTGGACTCTTGCCATGAAAGACCATTTGAATATGTATTTGTTGAAACAAAACAAAAGATAGTTTATAAATTCCCTTGCAACTTTATTTTTGCAGCAGTTGCTTGCTGTTCTCTCCTGTGTCCTTGGTGCTTTGAATCAATTAAAAGGGAGGTTTGTATCGTCATGTTTTTTAACCTTTACTTTTGTCTGCATTAGAGAATGAAATAGTTAATTTCCTGTTTTCATTAACATTCTAGACACAACATTTTCTTGATATTATTCTGTATTTAAGTATGTTGCTTTACTGCTACCATTTGAATTGTGATAAATGCTGGAGTTCAGAGTTGGAACTTGCTGTTTTAGTAAGCCAGGACAGCTAAAAGGCATTAAAACCAACTCAGACCAGTTATTCCATGAAACAAATAATGAAAGAAATTTTTAAAAACTATGCAATGTTTCTAGAATTTTTGTTCATTTGTGTAGAGTAGGTAAAACACAGAGTGCAATCTGCCCTTAACAAAGCTGGGACTGAAGAGTAACTAACAGGAATGCTACCAGTGTGGTCAAAGGTGCCATAACAGCAGATGTGCAAAATCTGTGCTAAGTATCAGGGAAACTGTTTTGTTTGGTAAAGTTTCTAGATCTGATGGATAGATATAGATGTCTATAGATATAGATGATATTGATGATATAGATGTATCTGATGTATAGGTCTGTTTGTATAGATATAAAAATAGGTGTTTCGAAACCTGCAGTATATCATTGTTGATGCTGCTGAGGCTCTGTAAGACTAGTTTTATTCTGTGCAAAAATCTTCAAAGAAAACCCAAATTCAAGACTTTTGGTGAGGAGAAGAACCTGCCTCTAGAAATTACAGATTCTGACTGTTGGAAGGAGCCTGCTGTTTTCCCAGACTTCTACTTGAATTGAGTTGGTTGGTTCCACCACAGGCTTTAATGCTAAAAGGGATATGTTCTTTTACCCATTTGTTGCTGTGTTTTCTGTAGTTTTTCATAGTCAGGATAGAAACATCAGCTTGTAGTGTTAATATATGTGTAAAGCCAGATAAGCAACTTTTTAGAGGTGAGGCAGAGCTGCAGTCTCACCTAGAATGCATCATGATACATTTGATCAGACTCCGTGTGAGTGCACTTGTACTAATTAGAGATATGGTGGAAGAACATCAGACTAGTGGAACTATAAAAACTAACTTTAATTATTTATTTTATTGTTTCCACAAGCAAAGCTCTGAATTAAGAAAAGGGAGCTCTTAGACTTAGGACTCTCTATCCTTATGTAGATTTGGTCAGTGCCCTGGAGGTCTTACAACCTAATTTAAGCTAAAAGACAATGTCATCATGACAGCAAATGAATATAAATTGGCTATGAATAAAGTTAATATGCAAATTATAAGGAAGTATCTGCAAGCGTAAGGAGCTCCAACAGTCTTCTGATAAAGGAGTAAGAAGTCTAGTCATATGTAAAGAAATTCATACATTTATGGACAGGACTATACGCAGTTCCTTGCAGGAGTGAGGAACTGGACTTGGACTTTTAAGCTACCTTCCCTGAGTTGCAGTTTTGAAAGAAAAATCATTGCAAGTTATATGGTTGCTATCTTAGATAGCAAGGTTTGGACACAAAAATTTTTGAGATTTTTAAGCACTTCGTTCCCATTAGCGCTTAGCTCTTAGTTTTTATTTTAAAATCCCCACATATGCTATTTTTTGTCTGATTTCCTGGTAATTGAGGCTTACCTAGTTGTGTCTGACTTTGTTATCCTTCTCATATGCTGGCATTGGTCTTTTGACCCTGACTAAAATAAACCTTAGAGACTGATGTTCCCAAGGGTCTACTGGGAGATAGGTGGCCACATAATTACTTCCTCTGGAGGAAAAATGGTGATAGTGGCCAAAATCTGTAATTTCTCCATCAACCAGCCCTCTGCTTGTTGTATACTGTATCTGTCTTGGAATACTTTTTCTTAAATCATGTTTTTTTACAGAACTAAGGAGTCCAGAGAGCTTTTAAAATTTTTTTCTCTCCTCCTAGTACTTCTTCAGTGTTAAAAGAGAATTTTTTTTAAAGTTGCATGTTGCCTGTCAGGTCCATGTGTGCCTCAGCTGTTTTTAGTGTGGTAGTTGTTAGTGGACATTGCCAGAAGTTGGGCATTGCCAGTGCCCATTCCTCTGTAATTTTAGTGCAAATAGACCCTTGCCCTAGACTACTGTTAAATCCATCTCGTAAGAATTAAGATACCAATAGAAAGTTTGTCAGTGGACAGCTGATTGCAGGGTTGAGTCTTAATTTTGCATTGCTCTGAGAAGCACTTCAAGTATCTTGAGTCAGCTCAATAATTTCTTCTGTCTTGACATCATTTTTCACAGTTGAGAAACAGCGAGTGACAGAAATCTGGCTGCTTTCAGGCCACAGCATCTTCACAGTCTGCTTGCATCATCTTCAGCCAAGGCTTTCAAACGTGTATAGTCCATTTCAGTACAGCCCTTGCCTGCTCCAGGAGTTTTTTCCCTTTGAGATTTGTGCAGGGTGGTAGTTACAGCAGTTATTTGTAGCAGTATACTTTAGTAACATCCACCAGATTTACTGGATTACACAGCTTCATATTTTTTTAAGAGAATGCAACTAAAGCATAAAAACAATATTTTAAACAAGGCAAAATGAAAGCCCCTTATTTATGTCAGTCATGTGTCTTTGCATTGACCACAGAAATATTCCCTAAAAGTGTTCTAATTGAATCTAAATATGAAAGAGTTAAATTACGTTGTTTGAGTGAGGACTGTGATGCTTGACCTAGAGCCACGGATGTGTTTGGGTACACAGCAAAGATGAGGACCTGTGATCTGCAGAACTCCCTTCTTCTTGTCTCAGGTGTGTGTGCCACCCTCACGCCTGCACCACTTGCTGTGTGGCACAACTTGCAGGGTTACAGCAGACACTGCCAAGAAACCAATGATTTCTGCTTTGATTTACAGGAACTGTTTTTGGGAAAATACCATGGCCGCCAAGCTGGCCGTACTAAGTGTTGGTGGGAGCTCTTCTGGTGGCCACAGCAGGAGGGCAGGATTTCTGCCACTTTTGGGGCAGTGTGGGCAATAAGCAGTTCTAGTTTGCACTTTCTCCTCTCTTCACTGTTTGCCTGAGGAAAAGCAGCTGGTGAATTTGTGCAGTGTGGCAAGTGAAATGAGGTAATTCACTCTATGTTCCTTGCTGGTTGTGGGAGCAGGCATCTTTGTCCCAGAGATGTGATTCTTTGAATACCTTGGATAAATGTGTGGCTATGCTTTTCTGAATAGATGGCATTTCGTTTTCTGTTGGTGAAATACATCCCAAACCCTGGATAGAGAGAAGCAGCTCAGTTTTGTGGGTGTTTGTGGATCATTATGTGGGCATGGCAGACAGGATATGGCAAGGTGTGGCAAAGAAGGAGTTACAGGAGATTAACGGTGATGCGTGAGGTGTGTGTTCAGAAGTGGCTCTGCCTCATTATCCTGTTAATATATGCTGCTAAGCACTGTATTCACAATGTTGGAAGGATCCAGATGTGTTGGAATCTCATAATATATATATAGCCTCTGTCAATCAGAATGTGATTACTTGCAGTCATTTGTTCATAAACAAGTGGATTAGGTTATGTGAAAAGTATATTTTGCTATTTCATTATGTAGTGAAACACTGGCTTCTGTTTCTGCTTTTAACAGAGGGGTGCTCAGCAATCCTTCCATGTGGTACTGGCAGGTGAGCTGGCGGGAGAGATATGATGTCCGAAAGATAGGCTGTGAATAAATCCCCACAGAGCGATGTCTATAGAGCAGGTATTAGTTTATTGCAGTGCTGGTGGTGAGGGGGATTGCTCCTCCAAACTCACCCACCTTTGTCAAGTGCTGTGGTACATTTATACAGTAAATTATGCTTAATGTTGCTTATGTCATTACAGCATCACTGCGTATGTGCCAGAAATAATTTACATAGCATGATCTCATGGTTGTTAGATAATTTTTTGTACTGCGCTTGCACTTCCCCAATTTGGTGGTCTTCGAGGGCCTTTGAAGAAGGCTTCTAAAGTCTTCTTCACACTTGAACTTTTCAACTTTGTCTTTGACACGCGCATAGTTATGGTGTTCCTTGGTCCATCTGGTCTTAAGCCATCTAAATTCTTTGTTTTGTGGCTAATTGGCTTTGCACTTGCCAATTTCTCATTAGTACTATGCTTACCTCTCTGAAACCATACACCTGGTGCGTTTTTTTTTCCTTTTGTCTATTCAGCATTCAAACAACTAGTTAACCATATACTAGCCATTACATTGTGTAAAAAGTTATTCATATCAGGTTATATGTAGGTATCAAAAGTTACTATTCAGGTTATATAAGTACAAGGTTATATAGGTATAAAAGCTATTATTCAGGTTATACAAGTATCAGGTTATATACGTTTAAAAGCTATGATTCAGGCTACATAAGTAAAAGCTATGACTCCGGCTATATAACTATAGAAAGTTATGCATCAGGTTATATTGATAAGTCATCATTTAGGTTATATTGATACTAGGTTACATAGATGTCTTATAAATCAAGCTAGATAAGCACCTTGTAACTTTAACCTAAGTTATATAGGCATCAGATAGAAAAGGAACTTCCTTTACAAACTCAATGGGAAGCCGATCCTGGTGCCCCTCCGGCTGGCAAAATGGTCTGGAGCAGGGACCTTGGAGTGGTGGCTGGAATGGCAGAGGCAGGTGCACCCGGGGTGACAAATAAAATGTAGCAGTAACTCTGCAGCCCCCTGGGGTGTCCCAGTGGGGCACCTGGTGTTGTGTTAAAGTGTAGCAAAAAAGCCCAAGGCAGCAGCAGCAGCAAACGGTGGAGCTGGGCAGCAGCGGCTGGGTGTCCGCGAGCAGCGTCCGCAAGCAGCCGGGAGACGCGCCCTCGGGAAAGATGATGGCGTTGGGGTCCCAGGTTTTTCCCCTGAGGCACTTAGATGGTGAGAGTCCTTTCTAGTGAGATCAGGTGTTAGTAAGGTCCCAGTTCAATGGCCGCTCTTCTGAGCTAAATCTCATGCGCGATAAGGAAGAAGCGGTAAAGAGCTGGCCTTCTCAGTGGCAGCGAATTTTCCCCACAGCAGCAGCAACTTGACCGTTCCCCTTGGATCCCGAGAGAAGAGAGCGAGGAGTTGAGCCCAGTCCCTGACCCCCCAGCCAGAATCTTGTGGTATCTGCCCTTCCAAAGAGAAAACTCCCGCCAGCTAAGAGAGTGGCCAGTTGTACTCTTCCCCCTCCTCCCCTTCCTAGCCACATCTTTTGTCTCTTAAATACCGGTCTTTATAGTCTCTTAAGCCACAAATGGGACAAAATTCCCTGGGAGAAAGAAAAATAAAAGGAGAACTCTGAACCTCCAACACGAAGTCAGAAGAAAAGACACACTCAAATTTTGATATGCATGCCTAGCCAGTTATATCAAAGAAAACACAAAGGTTATGCCTGGAATGAATCATTTAAATAGAGATATATGTAATTGCTTGTTTTTCTAGTAGTAGTTCTTCTAAAATTACTTGCAGTTTTAATGGTGGAATTTTTTCACACAAGAATGTGAAGTGCCTGCGTATTTCTGCTACGTGGCAAAACTTCCTGTTTTTACCTCCTCTAAACTCACATTGCATCTGTTTCTATTGCAGTGGCAGAACTTTTCTTCTGGGTAATTGGAAACACTTTCCACTGGCTTTTCCATGCAGTGCCTAATTAACAGAATGACATTAAAAAATTGTCCCGGAGTTTTCCTGTCCCTGTTAGTTTAGCTTTTCACCTCCAGCTTGTCTCTAGTCGCCAAACAGCCATGTGAGTGATGCAGGCAAGCCTCACACTACACTGTTCCTAAAATTAAAAAAATCTCTCAGTTTCAGCCTACACAACCTATATGTCTAGTTTTTCTGAGAACACTGGCTGACAGGAAGGAGAGTATCTCCAAAAATACTGACAATCTGAATTGTTGGTGGGGAGGCCATAGGTAGAGAAGTCCTAGATGCAGTGAATGGTGTAACTGGGGGAAATATTTCGTCTCTCTTTGCTCTCTCACAGACAGAATTCCTATCTACTAGTGGTATATTTGGTAGAGTGATGGTGGGTGGATGAGAAAACCAGGCACTTTTTCTTGTGAAACTGCAAGCTCTGCAGGGATAATGAGGTGCCCTAGCATATTGGCTTCCTCCCACTTCCTCCCGTCTGCAAGGTGCTCCCTAGCCAGGTGCCTGCCCCGGTCCAGCCCTGCTGGCTGTATGTTAGTGTTGTGCTCGCAGTCAGAGCTTTCTCCAGGTGCTGCATACTCATGGTTGAGCTGTAGAGTTTCTGGTGCATCTCATCTACCACCCCGTGATTTTGCGCATTCCTGCTTTTCCAGCTTGCTGCATCTGAGGGTCCTGCTGGGGCACCGGTATCAGCTGCCCTGGGGGTTTGTAAAGCGAGCCTTTTTTCCATCCCTTCCTGTCTCGGCCAAGCCACCATGAACTGCATGATCTCCAAGTACGCGCCACAGCGCCCCCTGCAGCCGCGGGGGAATCATCGCACCTGCCCTGCCCACCAGGAGCCACCAGCGCCCCTGCCGGCTGTGACCGGAACTGCACCGAAGGGGAAATGACTTGAAGAGCAGCAAGAGACTGATTAGGTTTTATGTTCTTGCTTATTGTTGTCACCGTTGTTGTTTGTTTGCCTTGTTTTACATACACACACTAGTAAAGAACTGTTATTCATTTTCTTATATCTTTGCCTGAAAACCCCTTAATTTCAAAATTATAATAATTCTGAGGGAAAGGGGTCATATTTTTTATTCCAAGAGAGGCTTCTGCCTTCCTTAGCAGACACCTGTCTTTCAAACCAAGGCAGTATGACATAATATCCATATTTGTCTGGTTAATTTAGGCAGGCAAACTGTGTGTTTAATGATTTAAGTGGCTTTCTGGGAAAGGTATTTTGTTTTTCATTGAGAAACTTTAGACATTTGTTTATAAATATGCTCGTACATTCTCATCTTTAGTGGATAGCCTGGATTTTGGGGAAGGTTTGTGTCAGAGAGCTCATCTGTAACCTTGACTTTCAGTAAGTGTAGGAAAGAACTTGGTTAATTTTCAGTCAAGGATTTCTCATTTAGGGCACACTGCCCTTAAGACAAAGATAAATCTGCTACTTGGGATGTGATAGTGCAGTGTGCCTCAATGTTTATCTACTCTCAAAGGGTAAACAGTCCATACTGGCAAGGGGAGGCGTGGCAACATTACAGGGCTCTGCTCCAAGTACTGAAAGTCGCTTAGTTCTAGCACGTTCATTCATCAGACTTCATCACTGACAACATCAGGATGAAGAAGAGGAGCAGCCTCACATTGGCCAGACGCAGACTCAGCAGTGTACCCATGAAATGACAAGCTGGGATTCAGGGGCTACAGGGCTGTGATGGGATGACAGCAGCCGCCTTCCCACTGGATGGATTGTGGTGCTCAGTGTGTGCCTGGGGAAAAAATTCTTAATGCTTGTGTAAACTTCCAGAATCTTTGCAAGTTGAACATGCTGGCATTTGAAGGTCAAACATCCTTCAACACTTCCAGTCTCCCTTGCTCACAAGGACAGGCATCTTTGTCATGCAATCAGAAATTCCATTTAGGTTCCTTTCTCTTTTACATGAAAGCTTACACTTCTGGTTGATGCTAAGAATGGCTGTGTGGCAGGAGGCATTTTGTGTCGAAATGTGGGAACTTAGTTTCTTGCAGAAAGTTTCTGCAATGGAAAATATAAATTGAGAATGGCTATGCGCAGTTTGTAAGAGCCAAGCATCCATTAACCATCTAGGAACTTGGGTTTTGATGAATCTGTGTAAATACTAGATTCTCTTTGCAACTGGAAAAGCAAGATATTTTTGATATGCTTGTCATGGGATAAGTAGCAACAGGAACCCAAGAACTTTCATACAGGTGTATTTGGAATTTTGGTTTTTTTTAACAGAATTCCATCCATTCCAAATTCCATCATTTAATAGTTTTGATAACATTTTTTGGCTGTGACCTCTTTAGGGTTGTTTTTGTTTGGGTTTTTTTGATTGTTTGGGTTTTTTTAAGTTTACTTTTCTTGAAACTCTTTAAAGTTGACCATGTGGTTTGTCAACAGCACTGAAAACTTAGAGCCAAGTAGACTACAGGTATCAGCCCTTTATCCAGGTCTTCTGCCAAAATAAGTGGAGCAGTAGTGTGTATTTTTTAAGGAACTATTTTGATTGTGTGTGAGGTTTTTGTGCTTGGAAACCTGTGTGAAGGTCAGGCAGGGAATAAGTGGTTGGGATGGGAGTGTATGTTCTGAGAAGCCACCAGCGTGGCCCCAGGAGGCTGGGAGGCTGCTGATGGGTAGGTGTTCTGTCCCCTCCAGAGTGACCTCTTACCTCCCTCCTACCACCATCATATGCCTGCCAGTCTTTGTGTGTTAGCACAGGCCGTGTCACAAGTTTCTATAGGTCCCCATTGTTGCAGGAAACTAAAGAAAGAACAATGGTGGTACCTAGGGATGGGAATGCACTGACATTCACTTACCAAAGCAACCATTTGATGGGAATGTTTGGGTGTTTTTGTTTATTACTATACTTGCATTTATTTATTTATTCTCCATGAAAAGACTTGCACTGGTTTATTTGAAAGGGACTGTACTCTGCTCTTCTCCAGTTCTGCCTTCATTGGGCTAAAAGTGACAAAAATGCCCTGTGCAGGGGAGTCACAAAATGATGGAAATGAAAAATCTGGTTCTGCAGAGCAGTTGTCAATAGCCAGTTTGGTTTAAAACTTCCTAGATTTGATCTGTTTATGCATAGATCATGCCAGCCCTGGAATCCCAGCTTGCCATTTCATGGGTATGATGCTGGGTCTGGGACTGGACAATGTGAGGTCATACCTTAAAGATACCCACACTGTCCTTGTTAACAAAATAAACCAAATAGCTTTAATACTCTGTTAGCTTGAAGGATTGCTGTGTTACTGATTGCAGTATAGCCTTTCCTGATGAGCAATTGCATGTATAAGCAGTTCTGCATTTTTTGATTTAAACTTTATTCTGACATTTTGAAGTTTCTTACTGATCTTCAAGTTGAGAAGTAATATTAGGGTGTTTCAGTATGTTCAGAATCACATAGAAATTTTCTTAATGATCACTAAGGGAACTTAAAGGGAAATTTGTTCCAGTTAAATATGTGAAACTGAAGCTAATATGAAGTCCTTCAGTTTTAGTAGAGTGTATGAGTGTGCTTCAAAAAAGATAAACACCTTTAGTAGTAGTCTTTATTCTTAACCTTCTGACTTTCTGTTGTTGTTGTCTAGTGAGTTTGTATGTACCTAAAAAATACAGAATCGATAGGTAAGAGTTGTTAGTTCTGTAGCCAAGCTGATATACCTAACCTAGCCATTAAAAATGTTTCCTAATTGTTCAGTTTAAAATACTGAAAGACAAAAAACAAAATTACAGCAAAAAACTGTATTGGGGATAATGAATGAGGATCATGATTATTGGAAGTTATTTACTTTATGCATTATGGTGTTTGGTCTTTAACTCCCAGTGGCTTTGTTGGTGAGTTCTTGATGTATAAAATATTTAAATTACCCCCTTTTTCTATTAGGTCATTGCAACTAGGTCAACAGAAAATTGAATCTCAACTACTTGATATCAAAGTTAATTTTGGTAACATAAAATAATGTTGGCTGTGTAGTAATATTGGCTTCTACTTCTTTTTCCAGAAAGTACTCAGGTGAATACATAAGCAGTATCTTCTTAGGAAGTCTGAGCCTCCATACTTCGGAGGAGACTGGTTTTTATTTTAGTTTTAGCTGTTCCTAATTCACTTGGTCTTATATGGGATTTGTTTTTATTCCTTTTTATTTTAGTTTAACCTAGGGCACAGTTTCTGAATATCTGTAATTTTGTTAAGTCATTATCTTTCTCAAGTGAATGTTCTTAATCTGTTAGAAGGTTACTAAGTATTCGTGATGAGCTCCTATGTCTCCAGTTGTCTGGATCCACCCAACAGACCTTTTTGGGAGAAGAACTATCTTACATGTTGCTTAACACAAGAACCCCTGATCTGTAATCATAGAATACCCTGAGTTGGAAGGGGCCCATCAGGATCATTGAGTCCAACTCCTGGCCCTGCACAAAACGGCGCCACCAATCCTACCATGTGCCCAAAAGTATTGTTCAAGTACTTGTGCTCTGCCAGCCTTGGTGCTGTGACAACTGCCCTGGGGAGACTATTCTAGTGCCCAACCCTCCTCTGGGTGAAAAACCTTTTCCAGTACCTAACCTAAACCTCCTCTGACACTCCTTCCTATGACTGAAAAGGAAGCTTTTGAAATTTATTTCATAATCTATTGAAAATGCAGACTCCCAGGCTTATCAATGATCCATGAAGTATTTGGCTACCCAGAGTGGTTTTTTTCCTGGTTCTCTTGGATTTTATATTCTGAAATACTGGGTTGACTTTGAATATAGAAAACATAGCATGTGTAAATCACAATGAATGTTGTATTGTTAGTGTAGAAAACTGAAGTAATAAATCTTTCATGTTTCTTTTCCTTCTAAATATTCATATTTCAGATTTTGGCAAAAAAAAAAAAAAAGTCAGACTTCATTCTAGTTACAGTGTGAACTTCCTCTCCACATGACCTTTTGCTCCATTCTGTAAATAAGAAACACTTTCTATGTTACTTTGCTCTCAGTTAATCTGGGAAACAAGGATTTTAGAATTAATACCTAATTGAATCTTAATGTAACATTTTTCTGTAGCCTACCCAGAGCCTTTTTACTACTACATTTGTTCTCCTTCATTAAATGGCAGTGAGACCCCAAGTTAATTTGACATGTCGTAAAGAAATTTTACTGAATTCTCATGCACCTCTCTTTTTTGTCAAATTCTTTCAAATGATAGCAGCCATAGGATTTTATGTCAATTTTCATGTATGTAATCGCCCTCAGTTTACAAAATGTCTCTTATGTCAAGCTGTTTCAAGAGTAACTTTTATATTCTAATAAGAATGGAAGTCGTAATTTCAAGTTAAGCTTATGCCTTTTAATTATGTGTGAGCAATTGCCTGTGTTATTGTTATCTGGTCTTTTAAAACAGAACCAGTTTACTCAGGTTTTTGCATGTTATCAGAGCTAAAGCTCTGAAGTGGAATGTTCTCTAACATAGCATGCACTGTATTATGGCCAACTACTTTAGTTAAGGACATTGAAGAACTGGGAGAATGCCTTTCAGATCCTCCCAGGTGCTTTGAGGTGCCACCTCTTCCTGTTTGTCCCTCTCCCTTCATCCAGCAATATGGCTTGTAAGGAAGGTGTCTGTGATACTGCTCGTTTTCCAAAAATCCTGTTGTTGTCAACTGTTGTCACAAAAAGTATGAACAGTGTCTTCATTGTGTTTTGGCCTGTGTGTCACACTAGGAGATGTGGATTAACTCATGCCCAAAGATTCCTCTTAGAAATTGGGTCTTGGTAGATGATACCTTATTGTGGCACTGATGCCTAGAACTACCCTTTTTTCCCATCTGTGTCTCTGCCATAGAATTTCCTTATTCTCAAGATTTCTGTTTATCACATGACAATGGTACCTGAGGATGAAATGGGATAAAATAGCACCTTTGGGGAAAACTTGATGAAGAACTCATTGATGTGGCCTTTCATTTGGCAAAGCGGGGTTTTTTTTAAGTATTGCTAGAAGGAAAGTGTTTGTTTTACTGAACTGGAACATTGGCTTGTTTGACTCTCTTGTCTGACGTGGCAGGTTCAGATTTCTTTCTGAGTAAGATGGGCTATGCTGCAATAAAGTGCCTGAATATCTGTTTTGGCAGCTGTGGTCTGAAGCTTTGGTTAGGCAATATATTTTAGAAAGACTTTTTAACCATGACAGTCCAAACAAACTTCTTATTTGAATAATTAAATCCTATGTACAGAATCACAGACTGGTTGAGGTTAAAAGGGGCTACAGTGGATCCTCTAGTCCTACCTCCCTGCTCAAGCATGATCATGCCAGAGCACACTGTACAGCATTGCATCCAGATGGTTCTGGAATATCTCCAGTGAGGGAGACTCTACACCCTCTGGGGGTGATCTGTTCCAGTGTGTGGTCACTGACAGGAAAGAAGTTCTTCCTCATGTTCAGGTAGAATTCCCTGTGCATCAGTTTTTGCCCATTGCCTCTTGTCCCATTGCTGGGCACCACTGAGCAGAGCCTGGTCCATGCTCTGACCCCTCCCTGCAGACACTGACAGACATTGATGAAGTCCCTTCTCAGTCGTCTCTTCTTGAGGCTGAACAGCCTCAGCTCCCTCAGCCTTTCCTCATAAGGAAGATGATCCAGTCCCTTCATCATCTCTGTAACCTCCACTGTACCCACTCCAGGAGCTCCACGTCTCTCTTGGACTGAGGAGCCTAAAACTGGACACAGCACTCCAGATGTGCCTCAGCAGAGCTGAGTAGAGGGGCAGGGTCACCTCCTTCCACCTGCTGGCAATGCTCTTCCCAGTGCATCTCAGGATCCCATTGGCCTCCTTGGTTGCCAGGGCACTGCTGGCTCAGGGACAGTTTGTTGTTCCCCAGGACCCCCAGGTCCTTCTCCACAGAGCTGCTCTTCAGCAGGTTGGCCTCCAGCCTGTGATGGTGCCCAGGGTTATTCCTCCCCAGGTACAGGACACTGCAGTTCTGCATGAAGTCATCATACTCTAGTCTTCAACGAAGTCCCTATGTGCTTGCTCAGCGCTCAGGCACCTGACTAAATTAAAGCATTAACAATTGCCAATTACTTGTGGCCTGAGAAAGTTTAGGTATGTGTCAGGCTGGTCCCCAAAAAGCTGCAAATTTATACGAATTTCATGGCAGGATTTGTTTGTGACACCACTGGGAACTGAGACTCGTTAAATGAAAATGCAGATTTTGTATTTAGGGTTACCAGAAAGTAACTCATTATTCTTGCAAGGTAATTTTGGATGCCTCTAGAAAACACTTCTGTTAATTTGCAGACATTAGGGTGTGCTAGGGAAGGATAAAAATAACCAATTTTTTTTCCCTAGTTAACTGAGTTACAGAAACTAGTTACTAGTTCCTAGTTGACTAATTGACTTTAAGGGCTTCAGATCAAAGGCACTGAAATACAGCGAGGAATTTAGTGTAAAATATGTATCTTGGTCATTAACAAAGGTATATATTTGTTGAATTCTGCTTTTTTCTAATGCATTGGGTGTTGGTTATTTTTAAAACTGACTTTTTAATTGTAAGCTTTAAGGGCCACTTCATCAGCTCCCTGAGATGACTTTCTACTCAACAGTAAACTTGTAATCATCTCATTTTGATCAATTACCTATTATTACATCCTAACAGCCATTGGACCATCTTGATTCTTTCATATAACACAGACTGCAGTTTTTTAGAGGCTAGAGACAAGTGGGCTTCAGGGAGCTGATTTATACCAGCTGAGTCACGTGCTTTCACAATCCAGTATCTGTTCAGTATATACACTTCTCTAAAGTACTCTATAATTTTTCCTTTAAAAAATATCTTTGAGGTTACTTAATTGCAGTGCCAGAATTGTACAAATTACAGTGATTTTAGTCTAATATATCATGTTACTTAGCACTTGAGTTTCTCAGTACTGATGGTGTGAGCAGTGTTTATTTCATGAGCATGTAAATTTTTGTTCTGCTGTTGAAGATGGAACAATCTCTTTGGTCAGTTATGTCCTTGGGAAAAGAGGCTCTTCACTCACTTCAATCTGACCACGTATTCTGGTGATCATGAATCATCTTGTTCCCTGGCTGATGAGCTCTACTTACTTATCAACCTTCTGGGCTAACTTGAATTCATCTGGCTGGTGAAATGAGGATGCAGTGAAGAGGCTGCATCAACAAGAATTACAAAGTTGGCTGTATTGCTGTTGGTGCTGTCTCAGTGGAAGTATTCTCAAATGCTTTGGAACAAGGTGTTGATGTCATTTGTGTTATGTAGAACACTAGAGTCAGAACACTTTATGTGTTCTCCCTACTGCTAAGATGCAAAATGCAGCTGTCCCTCCGTGCCGCTCGTAGTCCCCTTCCTGGAATTAGATCTGCCAGCTCCTGGCTTCATGTTGCACAACACACATCTGCAATGGGTCCTGCAAGTTTTATTATGTTGAAGGTTTCATAAACAAATACATCTGAGATCAAAGACAGGAGCTCCCTTCCAGTGGCAAGTTGGAAGAAGGTCATAATTGAAGCACCATCTAGAAACTCTTCCATTCTCTGCAAACCTGCCACTTACTCACAAAAGCTGCTAGGAGTAGCTGGAGATTTAACAGGATGAGCTATTGGAAGCAAAATTAATCTTTCTTGGGTGTTTTTTTCTTTTCTTTTCCCTTCCAGTTGGCGAGTTTGTGAGTGATGCCCTTCTGGTGCCAGACAAGTGCAAGTTCCTTCACCAGGAAAGAATGGATGTGTGTGAAACTCACCTGCATTGGCATACTGTTGCCAAAGAGGTACATTCATCTGTCTTAAAATTTCCTGCCTTCCTTCTTTAAAACTGTGTCACTTTTTTGAGGATGACTTTAAATATAGCAGCGACACAGAAAACTAAAAGCAATACTTTCAAATGTTTGAGTGAATGGCATTTTGGGTTTTTTTATAAGGTAGGAAATGGGAGTCAGAGCACATTAGAATCCATGACTGAATACTTACTATTGACCTTTGAACACTGAGCCTGTTTCATAGCACTCTTTTTTTCTTCACATTCACTCACATACTCACTGTGGTTCCTGCTTCCTCCAGTTTCCTGTGTTAGCACTGGAACTAAATGCCTAGGATTTGCCTTGAATCATTATCCTGGTTGGATATTACCATTATTTATCATGAATATCGGTATTCCAGGTGCCCACATAGATCAAACAGGCCTTAGGGAGTGCACTACGTCAATTCAACAGAAAAGGACAGGGCAGCTGATCAAACTAGGACTAGCCAAAGGCACTTTGCAGGCACAGAGTTTTTACAATTTAACAGTGCTTTACTGAAAAAAGAAATAATGTTGCAATTGCTAATGTGTTTTGGACTTTTTTTCCTTAGGTAGAGAGCTTTTGGGAGTAAAAACTGAAATGAGTTTCCAACATTTCTGACTGCTGGTTTTTTTTGGAACCTCTTAGCTTGCACATTATACCACCTTCTGGAGATGAAATTTGAAATGTGATCAGCAGCTTTTCAAATTTTCAGTTCTTGCTTGAATTATACATAAATGAAGCATTCAAGGCACCAACCTTCACACAGGGAAATTTTAGTACATTTTGACTACTTGCAAACTTGAAATGGCAATAGCCTGGAAGGACATCATCACTGTGCGCCACTGAAGTATTTTCATTTTTTCCTCTGTCATACATCACTATATCTTTAAGGTATCATTACGCATGAATGACTGTTTTCCAAACAAGTCTAGGAGGTACTGTATTGGTGGAGGTGTCAGACCAGACACACTGTGTTTCCAGTGTAAGAGGTATTTCATATTTGATTTACCTTGCAGCAAAGTCTTCAACAGCATTAATGCATCAGGATTGGAATTAATACATCAAATAATTATTCTGTCATCAAGTTTTCTGTTCGTGAGGCAGAGTGTGTGAGGATTTTAGACAGGAAGATACGGAATTACCATGTATATAGGAGGAGACAAGTCTTTTGTTCTGGGAAAGACTGATAGGAGAGCTTGTTGCTTATGGTGGACACAGGTAGGAAGCACTACTTGCTTACAGTCAAGTAGAGAATGCAAGTGTGACCTTTCTAAATTGTGTTTCAAATTTCAGAAATCATGCAGTTTGCCAGCTCTTAACTTCCTAAGAAAGTATGCAGCCCCTTCATATTTTTTCAAGGTCTGTGACATTTTTTAGTCTTCCTCCATGTCAATATTGTTGCTGCTTTTTTTTTTCCTCTTTTCTGCAGTCCTGTAGTGAGAAGAGCATGAATCTGCATGATTATGGCATGCTGCTGCCCTGTGGAATCGACAAGTTTCGTGGTGTGGAGTTCGTCTGCTGCCCATTAGCAGAGGAAAGCGACAATCTTGATTCAGCTGATGCTGAGGATGATGATTCAGATGTCTGGTGGGGAGGTGCAGATGCAGACTATGCAGATGGAAGGTACAGTGACTTTGTACCCTTCAACTTGTTATTAAGATGCCAAAAATCTGTCTAAAAGACCTTGGCATAGAAGAGTCTTTGCACCTAATTCATGAACTTGCATCTACAGTGGTTGAGCATCAGTGTTCTACTCTTTTTTTTTAGCTTTCTATAGAACAGTTAAAATAGTACACTTTTTAGGGCCTTTATAATTTCTTCAGTGAGAATTACTGCCATATTTATAATAAAAATATTTACATTCATATTTTTTTACAAATAAATGACAAATGGTGTACTCCTAAGATGCTTCATGTGCAGTCTAGGGTACTGCAGCAGATATCAGCCAAGATAACCAGTGGAGGTTTTGAAATGCCTTCATTTGTAATAGGCATTAGCCATTATTGCCGTAAGAATATTTTTCTGCTGACAGTTAGTTTCTGAACATGATCTGAAGGAAAATGTGTTTTAATATCTGGCCTTTGACAGATCTGTTGATACGCTGCTGTTGAGAAGGAACATGGGAGTTTTGCTTTGCAAGGCAGTGATGGATGGGAAGATACCATCCCTGTCCTTACCCTTCCCATCCTCTGTGCATGTAGGCTAATTTTGAGCCGGGTATGGGTCATAACTGTGTTGTAACACTCAGTGGTAACTGAATGGTCTGGTGCTGTTAGAGCCTTCTCATATCATTCTCCTGAGCATGCCAGACAGCAGTTGGAAGAGCAGAGTACCGTGTCATGTCCTTGCAACTGGATGCTGACAACTCACAAAGATGGCTCTCTTCATAAACTAAGATCAATGTTCAAACTCTATTTGTGCTCCCCAGGCTTTCATCACCTCATACTGTGCTAATGCAGTATTTCTACTTCTTTTTTGTACAAATTATGCACAAAATCTAAAACTTGGGGCTGACTGACAGAAAATAAATGGGGACCAAATTATGTGAATAATGCAGAAAGATAATAGGTCTGAGTTGTGTTATGTTTGGACTTGTTAATAATCTAGATGGAAACAATTTGAGGAGTAGTGCAGAGATGAAGGACAGAGACTGAATTGCTGTAATTTAATGCAATGAGGTGGCATTAAGACCTAGAATAATTAGAACCTATATCATGGTGGGTAGGTAAATCTTTCCTGACAAAGCATTAGTAAGTGTTGCAAGGTAGAGTCCTTTGTGAATGATGGAATAATACTTCCCCATGGTAATTTCCAGTTATCTGTCATGAACAGGAGTGAATGGTCAGACTGATGCAAAAGCCTGCATCAAAGAACTTTGCACATTCCATATTGATACCTTTGGACTTTCTTCTGATTTGTACTTCTAACATCTCTCATGTCACTATTTATAACCCTTTCAGTAGGATTTGTAAAGCTGCCTTTGGACTGTTGCTGTGTTATTTCTGTGTGCTTAATTTAGATTTTGATTGAGTGTTTAAATGTTCTCTCATTCTAAGAAGTGAGTGCAGACCTTGTTCTAATTGAAATGTTTGGTTTTTTCATTTTATATATATACATATTCATGCAAGGTAGATCTATCCATCTATCTTATATATCTATTACATATCTTATATGGGTAACATATTTATTATATATACACCTGTCGCCCTCGTTTTACAGGGCCTCATGAGTTGTAACATTGTAACTGTAGTTTCTTATTTTTTTTTGTAAACATGGTCCTTGTTTTTCTTAACCGGCCGGGATTGTTTTGCACTTGTGGAATTGTTTTTCATTCCTTTCCCTGGGGTGGAGAAAGATGATTGACCATGTCTTTGTCCTGTAAACCTTCAGGGGTGTTGACCCTTTTCACCAATCCTTGATTGTCTTTAGTAACATATAAAAATAGGAAAATAAAAAAGGGCGGGCCCCTTTTGGTCGGTGCTGCCTAGAAATTCAACTGCTGCTCTGAAACCCATGTGTTTCTTCTGTTGCCAGCTGTGCAACATACACCTATATAAAAAGTACATGTCTTACACATATAAGATCAAAGATGCTAAAATTATTTTAAATAAAAGAGCTTACAAGGGTATAGAATACTTCTAAGACAGATATCGTCTTTAGTTCTGGTTTTTTTGTGTTTGTCACTGAACATTTAATTTACTATTGTACTCTATTTTCTTCCATACAAGGCAGTTTAATATCTGAAGAGATGAGTTCAAGAATAACTTCATAAATTTTGTATCCTCTAGGAATGGGAGCTGTAATTGCATTTCAATACATTTCTGAAATTCTAAGCAAACTGATTTATTTTTTTACCCTCCCCTCCCACAGAAGTGCTTGCAAAAGGAAAATGAAAGATCCTTCTGTGGGGCACTTGTACTTCATCTGCAGATGAAGAGCCAAGCAATTGCTAATTCTTTTAGACTGACTCATTCATATTTCTTGCTGCCTCATAAGCTTCCCAAGTACATTTAAACTGTGTATTGGAGTCAGAAATACTCTTGAACTTTAGTTATATATATTCTAAAAAAATTCTTACACAGCAGTAAGTGGTAATTCAAATTTTGTGTGTGTGTATATTTATTCATATCTGAGCATATGTTTGTGTGGCTATTGATACATATATGCCTTAGTCCTAAACTGATTGTGAGGGAGTGTATTACCTTGAAAGCAAACCAGTGGGAGGTCCCAAGTCAGAAATAAAATTTAATAAGGAAATTTAAATAAATGTAATAATACAGAAACACTGGCAGAGTGAGAATACAGCCTGACACCCTGTT
>VZTZ01006253.1:0-11777 GCA_013400955.1 Drymodes brunneopygia
TTCGTGTCCGACAGCGCGACACCCTCCAGCCAGGCCACTTGTCCATCTCTGTTTGTTTCAGTGTCACACAACCATGGCATGGGTTGGGAGGGACATTAAAGCCCATCCAGTGCCACCCCTGCCATGGCAGAGACACCTTCCACTGTCCCAGGCTGCTCCAAGCCCTGTCCAAGCTGACCTGGGTTTTAAAAGCGTGGAATATTGAGGAGTGGCTTTGTTTGAAGGGAAAAGAGAGGCAGTGGGCAGAGAGTGTGCCAGGGGGGTTTGTGTGGTGGGAGGGGGATGTCATGTCCATGGTAAAACAGCAGCCAAACCAGAGGGATGGCTTTGTATTTTCTTTCTCAGAGCTGTTTTCATCCTCTCTTTCACCTCCAGAGCCCCGCTGTGTGTCTGGATTGTTGTCTAATTCCTTTATAATCCCAAATCAGCTTTCATGTAATTTTCTATCCTGAATTTTCCCCTTCAGCTTTAACACCTTTGTGCTGTGGTGTGCTCTGAGAATCACAGAGTTATTTGGGTTTTGAGGGACCTAAAGATCATCTGTTTCCACCCCTGCCATGGCAGGGACACCTCCCACTGTCCCAGGCTGCTCCAAGCCCCAATGTCCAGCCTGGCCTTGGGCACTGCCAGGGATCCAGGGGCAGCCACAGCAAATCTGGGAATTCCATCCCAGGGCCTGCCCACCCTCTGAGTAAAGAATTTTTTCCTAATATCCAATCTAGCGCTGCTCTTTCTCAGTTTGAATCCACCCCCCTCATGCTGTGTCCCCCCATGCTCTTGCAAATAATCCCATTTGTTTCTGAGGGTGTGCAAATGTTCACTGCCCGCTGTCCTTTAATGCCAAATATTTTCCAAAAAAATGGCATTTGAATGCATTTTTGTGGCTGCTTCCCCAGAACAGGAGCAGAATCTCCATAAATGTGTGTGAAATCTTTGTGTTTTACCCTCACTCAGAACTTAATTCACACCAAGATACCACAATCATCACTTGGGTAACTCCCTCAGGGCGTGGTCTTAGTTCTGCTGAGGGAAATAAGCAGCAATCTGAAAATCAGTGTTGAAAAGGGGTTTTTTTAAGATGGGGAAAAGGTGTAAAAGTCGATTTTATTTATTAAGTATAACCATTAATTATGAATATTGGATAAGTTGGCCAGTTATTACAGATTCTTGTCATGAAAGTTGCTTCCTATAGGTTTGGGCATTTTCAAGTCTGAAGTTCCTCACAAGGCAGGTGAAAGAGAATTCTTTATCAGAGACATGTTCTCCCCTGGAAGAAACAGCGTATTCTGCTTTCTGTGTGATGAAATATTTTGCAAAAATGATTTAATTTAAAGTTTAATTTGAAAGCAAGCTGTTAGGTTTGTGCAAAAGCAGTGCAGCAGACCAGGGGAGGTGATTGCTGTTCTCTGGTGGACAGGAGCTGTGAGTAGTAAAAAACTCCAAAAATTAGAGGTTGAACAAGTGATAGAATGAAAGATATTTTCATTTCATAGAAAAAAAATCCTCAAAAGTCCAAATTTCTGACACAAATGGTGATTTCTCCCTCCTGGGTGTTGTGGTGAATTCAGGGTGAAGGAAGGAGCTGGAACAGCACCAATCCTAGGGAGAAACTGCAGCACTTGATGAAAAAATAATCCAATCAATTAATAGATAATCAAGTGTTAATAATTGAAATGAACTTGGGGGTGAGTGCTGTTAATATTTAACCATCATTCTGATGGAGTAAAATGAATCACAGTATTCCCTGGCTGTCTGGAGGGATGCTGGGGAGAAATTCAAGTCTGCTCTTGAACACCATGGATCTGAAACCCACTTCACCATCAGCTGATGGTTTGTGGTTCAGAAGAGGTTCTAAATCTATTTCCTAGGTGTTACCTCCATTTTTATGATATTTTGTGGTTTGGAAGAGGTTCTAAATCTATTTCCTAGGTGTTACCTCCATTTTTATGATATTTTGTGGTTCAGAAGAGGTTCTAAATCTATATTCTAGGTGTTATCTCCATTTTTATGATATTTTGTGGTTCAGAAGAGGTTCTAAATCTATATTCTAGGTGTTATCTCCATTTTTACAAGCATTCAAGGAAAAGAGCATCAATATCTGCAATGAAATACATTTGAAAGGAATTGGGGGTTGCTTTTGGTGTTTTTTTTTTGTTTGGTTGGTTTTGAGTTGTTCTTATGTGAAGGCTTTTTTATGGTTTGTTTTTTTCTTGGGTTTTTTGTTGGGGTTTTTTTGGGGAGGGTTGAGGTTTTTTTTGCTTTGGATTGGGTTTTGTTGTTGATTGTTTGGGGTTTTTCAGGGGAATTTTTGGACTACTCAGAGGATGTTGCTTTTCTGTTGCTGGTTCAGGTGACAGGGCAGCAGCAGAGCCTGTCCTTGGCTGTGACCCCAGGGGATTTTGGGGTGCCTGGGCTGTTCTCCAGCTCTGCAGTGCTGATCCATGGCAGAGGATTCCAGGGGTGGAATCTTTTCCAGCTGTTTGTGTCAGGATGAGCCAGGCTGGCTGTGACACTTGAAATCCTAAAGGAAATAAAAACAAGCCTACATGAAGTTGCTCCTTCAGGTGTCAGAACAGAACAGTTGAAAGATGAATTTACAAAGTGATGACTCTTGATTATTCCAGCTGTTTCTCCAAAGGTTCTTCAGCCCATGCCCATTTGAAATTAGTTTTCCTGCAGTACTTCAGTTCTGTAAATTGCTTCAACTAACACTGCAAAAATCCTGGAGGATTGGAATCTTGTTATGGATTTTATTCATAAAACCTGAAGGCAGGTGTTGGGATTCCTCACTGGACTGGATTTTTTGCTAAGGGCAATGAGGCACTTTGGAAAATTTAATAGGCACCAGATCAGCAAAGGAAACAGAGCATAAACTACACAAGATTATCTTGGAGTAAGGAATAAAGAAGGAGGCATCTTAATCTTATTATTCTGGATTTATCCATGCATGACTTCTCCAGATAATTTTAACCTCATAAATTCATAGCAATTAATATATCTCAGTCTTGAAAATCAAAGGTTTTCCAAATCCTTAAAAAAAACCTGTTGCTGTTGTCCTCATCCCCTTTCTCAGTTCACCTTTCAACTCTAAATTCCATAATTAATTGGCAGCACTTTGGATTCCAGTAGTTGGTGCTTTTATTCAGTGGCTCTGCAAGAAGGGCTGGGATAAAAAATGGACTCAGGAGGGAATCCTGAGGTTTTTTTCCACCTCATGGGTAAGAGCACTGCACTCCTTCTTGGAGAGTTGCTCTTGAAGACATTTATAGGAAAAGGTGGTTGAAATAGTTTGGAAATGAGGAGTGTGGCAAAGGGGGAAGGGATCTGACTCTGGAAAAAATTCCTGATGAAATGGCATCCAGCTTTGTGTTCCCTGTTTTCTCTCCTGACCTGTTTTAATTTTGTTTTAATTTGGTTGTTTTTGTTTTTGGTTTGTTTTTTTTTTGTTGGGGGATGTGTGGTAATGGAGGTAAGTGTTTGACAGACAATAAACCGTGTAATGACAGCAATTAACATTCACAAAAGGTAATTCAGGTGGGAAAAAGCTCAGCAAGTTTAATAAATGCTTCCACAGGAGGATCTGCCTCTTAAATTCTTGAGGGGGAATACACAAACCACGAAAAGAAAACCCAAAACCCACTCTGGGATTTTCAAATTACCCCCAGAGATTGCGCTCACAGATTGCTGATGGTATTAAAGTGAGCAGAGCATCCAAATCCCTGGAAATATTGGGCTCCATCCTGCCAGATGCCTGTAAGGGTTGGTGTCCTGCAGGGATTGGGGACTTTGTGCCCCTGCTTGGGGTTTCAGCTGCTCAGAGCTCTCAGGCTGCTGAGTCCCCAGGTTTTAAATGAGCTGTGCTGAGTGAAAGCCCTGGAATTGTGAGAGAAACAGAAATTAGGGAATGTTCCCTGTGCCCTGCAGAGCTGGACTGGGGAGCTGATGGGGTCTGGTGTTGAGGCAGCTTTTAGCAGGGCTGGTCCTGTGCTGCCTGGCACAAAGTCACCTCTGGTTGTCTGTTCTGGGCACGTCATCTGTCACAGCTGCTCTGGCTGCTGGCCATCGATGTCCTTTTGGACAGATTTATGTCACACCCCACCCCTGCACCATCACCAATATCACAGGAAACAATGAAGGAAGCAGATGCACATTATTTTTTAATTATTATTACTTTATTGCCAGCTATAAATAATTTTTTTCCCCTCCAAAACCAGGTTCCTATTTGTTTTCTTTTTCTCCTTTTCTTGTTGTTGCTCGAATGGGTTGTCTCAGCTCCACAGCCATCAGAAATCTTGGCTTGATGAGGCTGCTATGAAACATTTAAAGGTTTAAATTATAAACTCAGAGGGAGAAAACCAGCGGTGCGTGATTAGTTGGAAGTTTTAAACATAATAGTCGTATTTTTCATATGCATGTACAGAAATGGCTCACGTCAACTGTAATGTGATTTTTAATACATATTAATAGAGTCTGTTGCAGTGTGGATGGTTTGAACACCTTTTGGCAGATGGCTGTGGTGTGAGAGAATGCACAACAGAAATCAGTCATTCAGGGAAAGAAAACAATGCTTGAGTGGTGGTGTTGCCTCTGCTCAGAGATGCAGCTCCAGCACATCACTCCTGCAACCAGAAGGATTAGAAGCAGGATTAAATCTGCCAGGGAAATTAAATAAATGAACAGATAAATTCCTGTGTCGAAAGGAGCTCGCTGCTGTTACAGCTTGTTCACATTCCCTGGCTGTGTCCCCATCTTTTAGCTCCTGTCCCTTTAGAGGTCAGAGGGTGCAAAGCCAAGGCTGGGGCTCAGTTCATCCCTGGGAGGGTTGGAGGGGAGCAGCATCTCCCACGTGGAGCCCCAAGGCTGTGAGGTTCAGGTGTGTTGGATGTGAGGGATGGAGCAGCTCTGCTGTAAGGAAAGGCTGAGAGAATTGGGATTGAGAACCTGGAGAAGAGAATTTGGGATGACCTAAATGTGCCTTTCAGTGCCTGAATGGGCTCCAAGAGAGCTGGAGAGGGACTTTTGCAAGGGCCTGCAGGGACAGGACACAGGGAATGACTTCAGACTGAAAGAGAGTAGGTTTAGATGGAATATCAGGGAAAATTATTCCTGGGGAGACCCTGGAAGAGGCTGCCCAGAGAAGCTGTGGCTGCCCCTGGATTGCTGGAAGTGTCCAGGGCCAGGTTGGACGGGGCTTGGAGCACCCTGGGATAGTGGAAAGTGTCCCTGCCCACGGCAGAGGGAGGAATGGGACGATTTTTAAGGTCCCTCCCAACCCAAACCCTTCAGTGATTCTCTGTGGAAGGCAGCAACCACTGTGCTAAAACTGATGTCAGATGTGACAGAAGCTGATGGCTGAGCATTGTCTCCTTTTTGTTTTGTGCCGTTAGAAAACAGAATTAGGCGGTGATGAATCCGTGACTCCTGTAAGTGTATTTTGCTTTCCAGGTAGTGGCCTGACAAATGGCAGGGATTTTGTAGGAAATCACTTTAGCAAACGCTGAAGGGCACTCATCCCTGAGCCAGAGAGCAGCAGCTGCTTGGGCAATTCATTGCTGTGCTCGAATTCCCAATCGAGGCACTTGTTTGTAATCGCTGTGCCTGGTAACCCTGGCATTGCTGGGATAGCCCACAAAGAGATATTTGAAAGCAATCTGCATTTTCTCTCTCCTGGAAATCTTCAGAGCCATTCTCATTGCTCGAGTTTCCAACAGGAGAGGCAGCAGCTTTTGGCTTCTGCTGGATGAGGATGACTGTCAGGGCGCTTAATGAGCTTTGTGCAGAGCGAGCGCTTTCGGAACATATGTGTGCAGCAGGAACCTGGCTGCTGCTGGCTGGGCACGCTGCTCCACAGGCAGCCTGCCTCTCCTGAGCCCTGGAGCATTTCTGTGCTTCCAGACACCCATTTGGAATCAGGGATCACCACCACACTGAGCTCATCCCTTTGAACGTTGCAAAGTGGGAACGAATTCTAGCACGGATCGCAAGGTGTGAGCAAACTCCCTGTTTTTACTGCGTGGGGCTGTGTTTTCTCTGAGGGAGAAAATTGTGCTCCAAACCTTTGAAAAGGAGCTTTGTGGGGTGAGGTGGTGGCTGATGTGAGTGCACAATAACAGGCTGACTGGTTTGCACCGTGCTCTGACACGTCGTGTCAGGGCAGCCAGAGACGGAGCCGCGCTCTTTGCTGGGGATGCAGCGATTGCAGATGGAGTGATATGTAATTTACTGAGCTGCTTGTTAATTCTGAGAGGTGATGAAATCTCCTGGGCATATAATTACTACAAATGTTTACTTGACTCTACCACATAGCTTGACATTATACTCCACAAGTTTGTACCTCGCTGAAATTATGGCCTGGCTATAAAACGCAGCAAAATATTAAAGAAGTGCGGATGAGACTAAAGGCGTTTTAAAAACGCTTTCTACGCCTTGGAATTACAACCATTCATCCCATCTCCTGCTGATTACACACTTTGTAATAGCTATTGTTTCCACGGTTGGGGTTTAATTTTCCTCAGCACGTTGGCAGCGCCGGTGATCTCAATAACAATCCTGCCAGCAAGGCTGCGCGGGCGGCGGGGAGGCCGGCGGGGAGCAGCCTGACTGACAGATATTTGAAGCCTTTTTGTGGCTCAGGATTAGTGAAACGTTCCCAGGCAGACCTGTTGGAGTGGGTGATATGTGGGATCCTGGCTCTGTCACCTGCTGGGGTGGCTTTGGGGTCAGTCTGGTGTCGTTCCTCCCTGCAGGTGACACTTCAGTGATCCCTGACAGAGCCTGGGGCAAAGGTAGTGCCAGATTTCCAGTGAAATTAAAGCCACCGTCTCACTGTTGGTGGCAGAATTGCTGCTCAAGGTCTTTTCAGTGTCACAGGTTGGCCTCAGAGTGCAGGTGTGAGTTTGAGCTGAGTGTTTTGGGGTGTAGGGGTCACCAGAAGGTGCTGGGTGAGGCTCAGCCTGCTCAGGGACACGTTCTGCAGCACCATTCCCACCTACACAGCAGTCACAGAATCTCTGAGCTTGGAAAAGCCCTCCAGGATCACCGAGTCCAAGCTGTGCCCCATCCCCACCCTGTCCCCAGCCCAGAGCACTCAGTGCCACCTCCAGGTGACACCTCCAGGGATGGGGACTCCAAACCTCCCTGGGCAGCCCCTGCCAGTGTTTCTCCACCAGGTTACAAACAGATGAGCCACTCTTTGCACCAGTCTGGACGTTCTCTGGAGTCCTGGATTGTCCCTTTGGATAGGGAGAAGTGGTGCTGGAGACAACAACCAGCTCCTGGGATGGTTCCTCCTCACCTGCAGATTCCTCTCAGCAGCCCTGGAGCTGATTTTGCAGCGAGTGAGAGCCGCTCCCAGACGCTTGGGATGCCCAAACTTGTCCTGGATTATAGAAGCTTAAAGTATTTGTTGAAAACACTGATTTCTTTGAGTGTCGAAGTGGCATCCCTTGTGCCCAACAAGCTTTTGTGAGCCCATTTAAACATTAGTTGAGTTGAGAATGAAAACAATTTTCACTTTAATAAAGCCAGGGTTGCAAAATTAGAAATGCTGTTATTACAGAAGAAAAGCAGACAAAATCAGGAGACAGAAACTTCATGTGTACCTGGATTAGGAGCTGCTAAAGGCGTTACCTCCAAAGGAGAAATCTTCTTTGTCTTTGGTGAGTTCAGCCTGACAATGCTCAGATTTTGGAGAGGTCTCCTGGGGGTGGAAGCCCACCTGGGGATTTCACTCTTTATTTTTTAATTTTCTGGCTGCTCCATAATGTAAGAGTCATTTTAGAACATCTCTCAGGCTTCCCTGATTCTTCCACTGATTTTAAGGATCTATGAGTGTTGTCAGCTTGGATTTACCTGCCTGGTGCCCTTGGTTTGTGGTGAATGGATCTGAGAGAAGCAGAGGGATTGGGATACTGCAGTTTTCTGTTTCTCAGGAAGCACACAGAATTGCAGTCCTTTAGTGATGTTTATAAACATATAAAGAATATTAATAAATCCCCCCCAAGAAAGATTTTCCTGAGATAGGTAACAGAGAGTGGTCCCAGCCCTGTTTTTTTTCACCAGTTGCTTCTGTTCCTGGAAAGGCAGCGAGGTGCTGTGGTGCATGAGTGGAATTTGACAGGTTTCCCATGGAAACAGAAGAGCAGATTTTTATTTCTTCTTTGCCAGTGAGGCTGATGTCAGTCAGGAGCATCTCTGCTCTCCTCAGAGGATACAGCCTGGTGGAGATTGGAGTCAGTGAGGGTTGAGTCCTCCTGTACTGAACAGTTTGTACACTCCCCCCTGCTGTAATGTATCTTATTTATATATATTTTAAAAAATGACTTGGTGATATGATGCTAATATTTCTCCTTGAAATAAATTCCCGCTGTGGCCCCAGCCTGGGGAGTTCAGGCAGGTTTGAAATACTCTCAAATGCAGATTTTGCTGCTTTGCTCTCTGATCCCCCCAGACTGGCATTGCCATCTCAGGGTCCCCAGTTCCCTGCTCAGGGCTTTGAGACCTGGGCTCTCTTTTCGTTTCTTCCCCAGTCAGCTCCTGCTCCAGCCTCAGAAATCCTCCCAGGTCCCTGTGCTGCCTCTCTCTGCACAGCACTGATCCCTGCTCAGCTGCATTCCCAGATTTTGGCAGAACCATTGCTCTCCCAGGATCTGTTCCCTTGCTCATGGACACGGAACAGCAGCTGCTGCAGGGCCCCAGCCTCATTTACACCCCAGCCTCATTTACACCCCAGCCTCATTTACACCCCAGCCTCATTTACACCCCAGCCTGGTGGGGCTGCACCAGCCTCGTTTGGTGCCTGCTCTCATTTCCTTCTGCGCTCCTCCTGCTGCCTCCTTTCTCCTGAAACCTCCCTCTCTCCATCTCCATTCCACACTCCAGCTCCTGTGCTCCCTGTGCTGCTGCTTCACAGCACTTTTATCCCTCCAGCCTCATGGAATCATGGAGTGCTTTTGGCTTGGAAGGGACTTAAAAGCTCATCCACCCATGGGATGAGCCTTCCATTATCCCAGGCTGCTCCAAGCCCTGCCCAGCCTGGCCTTGGGCACTGCCAGGGATCCAGGGACAGTCACAGCTTCTCTGGGCACCCTGTGCCAGGGCCTGCCCACCCTCACAGGGAGCTCATCCCCTGCTGCTTCCTCATTTCTGCATGGAGTGGGACCCCAATTGTCTGTACCAGCTGTTGAAACAGCTTTGCTCCAAAAGCATCCCATTTTTTGTTTCCCTTTTCTGCCTCCAGTGTCAAACTGGCTCTAACGAAGAGTTGTGTTTGTTTTTTTATTCACACTAACTCGGCTCTGCTGCTTCCAGTGTGGAAATCAGTGAGAATCTCAGTCACACCTGGACCAGGTAAAAATGAGTTAGGACATATCTGCTTTATGAAACATCAGTTGGAGCTTTTCCCCAAGCAAGTCAAGCCTTTACTGGCGTTGGGTCAAGCCAGTTGCCTTTAATGCTGTTCCCAGGGTTTCCTGCTGGGAGGAACACAGGGAATAATTCTGTGCACACCAATGGTGGAACAAACCCAATGATCCTGGTTGGGAAATACCATAAAACATCCCAGAGGCATTGCTGGACCTGGCTGCTGACTAGGAAGAAATTCTGAGAGCAACAAATGTGTAAGAAACCTGTTTGAAATCTGTATTTTTAAAGAATTCTCTCATTCACATCATGATACTCACCTCCATTTGCTGCCTCTGTGTAAACCTGCTTAGTATGGGCTGTGATATCATTTGCCTGATCTACTCCTCTGTTAATGGGGGGAGAGAAGGGAAAAAAAAAATCCCAAAAATCCCTTTATGAAGTGCTCTGCCAATTTACTGTGCCATAAAAGAGATATGCCATAGTTATTACTAAGGCCTAATTATGTAAATGACATAATTTAATAATCATTATTAAATCCCAGCAAGCTTTATTTCTTTTCCTTATTGTTGATGGTTGTCCTTGATAGGAAAATGTCACGATGCCTATCATAAAAATTAATTTTTGTGAGGATTTCACAGCATTGCAGGGGCTTGGGAGTGCTGGAGGCCTCTCAGGTGAAGGCGGAGGCTGATCCCTGTTATCTTTGCAAGAACAAATGTTGTCCACAAGGAGAAGCAGGGAGGGGAGAGAAAACTCTCACAGCAGCAAATATTTAATTAAAAAAAGCTGCTCGGGCCAACTAGTTGTGGCAGCAGCTGCTTAAACAGAGATCTGTCCTCTAAATAACTTCAGCTAAATCAAGGGAGGGAAAGGAGAGTGGAGGGGAAAGCTCCAAGGGTTTGTGCTGTAATTGCAGGAGTGGGTTTCATTTTTGCATTTTGGTGCCATGAGCTCCTTCTCTGCCTGTCTGGAAAACCAGGATGCTTCAGGCTCTGGGAGTTCTGCAGACAGAGGAGTGTCAGGAAAGGCAAATCATCACCTGCTGCCTGTATTTGAGGGGTACAAGGTCTCATCAGGAAGGCTTTTCTGCCATGTAGAATAAATGGTAGGTGCAGAATTAGCTCTTTTTAGTGTTCCTTGACTAAAGCAGAGGCAGGTTTGTGTCTGTGCTGCAGCAGGGTTGGAGCTGTGCCCTCGTGCCAGGGAGCTGCCCCAGCTGTGGGGAGTTTTCTGTGTTTAAAATCAGACTCCTGGTGAGTTCCCTTTGCACCTTCTGGATCTGCCATGTTGGGACCTGGCCCTCCAGAGGTTCATGCAATTCCTTTAACATGAAATGTTATTTTTTAGGGAGTACCTCGGAGCATCCCTCAGGCTCCCAGCTGCAGTTCAGTTCCAGAATAAAGGTTGTTTGAGCAGCCAGTTGAGTTGGGCAAGAGAGAGGAATGGTGGAGCTCTTTGAAATGCTCAGATCCATGAGGAGTAAATCCATGAGTCTTTTCCATGCTCTGGGGACATTCCAGGCTCAGGGCTGCAGGGAAGCATGAAGGAGCAGAAATTCAGTCAAGAAATATTTGAGAGACAAGCGTATTGTGCGTTATTTTTTGTGCATAACTGACTCCTGTCTGTGGTATTTTTAGGTGTTTTTAGCCACCTTCTGGTCAGTCTTTCTAAGGAGCAGAATGAGTTATCTGAGATAATGATTAGAGGGGCAATAAAGTTTATCCACAATGTGACACAAATGAGATAAAAACAATTTGACCAGTATTTAATTTTTTTAAGAAGAAGGCAAAGCAGTGTTTGTGATGCTGTAGAAGCTCTGGCTGAAGCCTGTAATGCAGTTTTCATGCACATGTCAGGGAAAGAACTGCTCCCAGTGTGCAAATCATTGATTAGAGCAACACTTGTGCAGGTGGAGCAAAAACCACCCTTGTTCTGAAGAACTTGGTGTTCTGGACAGAATGGGCAGTGAAATCCTGGTTTAACATTCAGCATGAAGCTTCCCCTTGCAATTTTACATAACTTCAGCAGATTTTAATTGTTCAGGCAGAACTTTCCACTCCTGATATTTGCTCGCTGCACTTCTAATTTGATTTTATTTACTTTAATTTCCAGCAAGGCAGAATTGAGTTTTTTCCAAAATTTGGGGAAGATAACAACGGGTTCGTGCTTAGCGTTCAGAAAGTCACATTGTGGGGAAGCAGCAGCAGCTGCAGCTTTTGAAACAAAGATTTCATATTTGCTGGTGGGGTTTAGGTGAGGGATTTTTGCTGTTGCCATGGAAAGCAAAAACCAAAAGTGAAGAGAAAGGAAAAGCAGGGACCTAAATTGTCCTGGTGTGGTTAGTGGGCACTTCCTCTGGGTTGTTTCTTGTGTGGCCTTGGGAGATTTGGGAGATCTTTTACCAACCCCCCATG
>VZTZ01006253.1:12060-25162 GCA_013400955.1 Drymodes brunneopygia
CAGCAGGGTTGGAGCTGTGCCCTCGTGCCAGGGAGCTGCCCCAGCTGTGGGGAGTTTTCTGTGTTTAAAATCAGACTCCTGGTGAGTTCCCTTTGCACCTTCTGGATCTGCCATGTTGGGACCTGGCCCTCCAGAGGTTCATGCAATTCCTTTCACATGAAATGTTATTTTTTAGGGAGTACCTCGGAGCATCCCTCAGGCTCCCAGCTGCAGTTCAGTTCCAGAATAAAGGTTGTTTGAGCAGCCAGTTGAGTTGGGCAAGAGAGAGGAATGGTGGAGCTCTTTGAAATGCTCAGATCCATGAGGAGTAAATCCATGAGTCTTTTCCATGCTCTGGGGACATTCCAGGCTCAGGGCTGCAGGGAAGCATGAAGGAGCAGAAATTCAGTCAAGAAATATTTGAGAGACAAGCGTATTGTGCGTTATTTTTTGTGCATAACTGACTCCTGTCTGTGGTATTTTTAGGTGTTTTTAGCCACCTTCTGGTCAGTCTTTCTAAGGAGCAGAATGAGTTATCTGAGATAATGATTAGAGGGGCAATAAAGTTTATCCACAATGTGACACAAATGAGATAAAAACAATTTGACCAGTATTTAATTTTTTTAAGAAGAAGGCAAAGCAGTGTTTGTGATGCTGTAGAAGCTCTGGCTGAAGCCTGTAATGCAGTTTTCATGCACATGTCAGGGAAAGAACTGCTCCCAGTGTGCAAATCATTGATTAGAGCAACACTTGTGCAGGTGGAGCAAAAACCACCCTTGTTCTGAAGAACTTGGTGTTCTGGACAGAATGGGCAGTGAAATCCTGGTTTAACATTCAGCATGAAGCTTCCCCTTGCAATTTTACATAACTTCAGCAGATTTTAATTGTTCAGGCAGAACTTTCCACTCCTGATATTTGCTCGCTGCACTTCTAATTTGATTTTATTTACTTTAATTTCCAGCAAGGCAGAATTGAGTTTTTTCCAAAATTTGGGGAAGATAACAACGGGTTCGTGCTTAGCGTTCAGAAAGTCACATTGTGGGGAAGCAGCAGCAGCTGCAGCTTTTGAAACAAAGATTTCATATTTGCTGGTGGGGTTTAGGTGAGGGATTTTTGCTGTTGCCATGGAAAGCAAAAACCAAAAGTGAAGAGAAAGGAAAAGCAGGGACCTAAATTGTCCTGGTGTGGTTAGTGGGCACTTCCTCTGGGTTGTTTCTTGTGTGGCCTTGGGAGATTTGGGAGATCTTTTACCAACCCCCCATGTGCTGAGGGAGTAGATTTAGGTTTGCTCAATTTCCCTCAAAGCATTTTTCCCCAGGTACTGGGTAACCAGGTAAATCATATTTTTCCAAGCAATCATATTTTCCCAAGGCTTTTAGGCTGTTTGAACAGCGTGTTTTGCTGCCTGTGTTGCTGCCTCATTGTTCTCTGCTCAGCCACCTAGCTGGAGTCAAATTGTACCTCTAAAGATCACCTGTGCCCTAAAATACACCCAGGGCTTGTGATCTGCCTGATGGAAGATCTCCTGTGATCACCTGAAGGTGCTGCAGACACTGACAGCTGCTCCTCTGCCTCCTGCCAGTGCTGGGAGGGATGATGGATGTGGATCCCGAGGAGAGAGAAGCAGAATTACAGAGTCTCTTCCCTTCCTTTCACAGCTACAGTAGATATATTCAATATATTGTCAGCCAGCTGTCTTCAGCGTGCTTGATGGATGTTTTGATTTAGCGCCTTGGAAAAAAAAAAAAAGAGAGAGAGAAAATGGGGAAAAGCAACTGTTGCAGCTAAAAAATCGTGGGGGTTTGGAGTGTTTTGAGTGATGCTTTTCCCTTACAATGGTAAAACTACCGGAGCAAGTGCAGAAAATTGCTGGTGTGCTCAGAAATAATCCTCACCTTATCAACAACTTGATTTCCCTGAAAGCTTTGCCAAGAAACATTTCCATTAGCAGAAGCTGTAGGAACAAAATGGTGACCAGATAAATGGCAGCATTATGCTGCTTGGGAGGATGTCCCAGGCACTCCTGGAATGATTCTGAGCTCTTTCCTGCCTGGAGATCCTGACAAAAATTTGTCCCATCCCCTTCATGAGTCTCTGCTGGGGTCATAACAGCTCCTAAAAAGTGCAAGTGAAACAAAAGTGTCTGCCCTGGGTGAGCTGGGCCACTGAATGTGTGCTTTTATTTAGGTTTATTGGGGGTTTATTGAGCTGTGAAGTTCTTGATGGAAAAAGGAAATTGTTGTAGGTTCCAGGTGAAAACCAAGAAAGTAGGAAATGCAGAATCAGGATGAATTTTCTGTGCATCTCTAATGCCACCCTGTTTGCTCTGGACTCTAATTCCTGATGCACACTCCTGGTGTGATTCTGAGCTCTTCTTTCCATGGAGATCCTGACAAAAATTTGTCCCATCCCCTTCATGAGTCTCTGCTGGGGTCATAACAGCTCCTAAAAAGTGCAGATGAAACAAGAGTGTCTCCCCTGGGTGTGCTTTTATTTAGGTTTATTGGGGGGTTTATTGAGCTGTGAAGTTTTTGATGGAAAAAGGAAATTGTCGGAGATTCCAGGTGAAAACCAGGAAAGTAGGAAATGCAGGATCAGGATGAATTTTCTGTGCATCTCTAATGCCATCCTGTTTGCTCTGGACTCAAATTCCTAATGCACAAACTGGGCCAAATCCTGCAATTATTGCCATAAATCAATTATTGCCATAAAGCTGGTACTCCCTTGGCAGACTCTGAACCCCACTGGATCCTCCTGTAGAATCAGACCAAGATATTCCCCAAGTGAGAGATGCTGCTCCCTGTCCAGACAGGCACGTCAGGATTTCAGAGTGATGTGGATGGTGTTTCACCTGAAGTGCTTTCATGCAGTGTCTGTGTGAAATCACTACATTTCACTCGATTTTTTTTTTCTCTAAGTAANGCCACCCTGTTTGCTCTGGACTCAAATTCCTAATGCACAAACTGGGCCAAATCCTGCAATTATTGCCATAAATCAATTATTGCCATAAAGCTGGTACTCCCTTGGCAGACTCTGAACCCCACTGGATCCTCCTGTAGAATCAGACCAAGATATTCCCCAAGTGAGAGATGCTGCTCCCTGTCCAGACAAACACATCAGGATTTCAGAGTGATGTGGATGGTGTTTCACCTGAAGTGCTTCCATGCAGTGTCTGAGTGAAATCACTACATTTCACTCGATTTTTTTTTTTCTCTAAGTAATCCCTTGTATCTCTGGCAACGTAGGAAATGTCGGAAACTTAATGGCCTTGGCTTATCAGGAGAAGCAAGCGTGGGGAGATCCTTCAGGAAGCTGAAAGAGCTAATCTGTGTTATTACACAGAAAAAGGAACATCAGAGGCAGGCAGAGAGCACAGAGCCTGCTTGCTGTGAAACTCTCCGTGGTCACGAGTCACCGGCTGCAATTTAAATGAGGAACACGCGGTGTCCCAGTGACTTTCACTGCCATTGTGCTGAGATGCAGGGGAAAACTGAGACAGGAGCTTTGCTGCAGTTTTGGGGTCAGTTTTTCTTGGGGTTTAAGATTCTGTGTGTGAAGCCTGGCAGGGTTTTTCACTCGGGGTGTTGGGAATAAACTCAGCTTCTCCCAAGTCCCTTGAGGCAGAGAAACTCTGTGGGTGTGCATTTTACATGGCACAGATGAAGCTCAGGTTTAGGGTTTTTGGTGTCTGACTGCGGTATTGCCAGTGTTGTGCATCATGAGTGAGTTCACCTGCCTGTGCTGCAGCAGGAAAAGATGATCCCTAATGAAAAAAAAATGGATCCCTAATGAAAAAAAGATGGATCGAGTGGGAATAATGGCTGTTTTCTGCTGTTTATGGAGGTAATTCATTCGCAATTAAATCCCTTTTTTCCCCCTGTTCCTGTTGTCACCTCGTTACCCGCACAGGGAGCTCTCCAGCAAACACAAACCCACACTGTGAGAATCCCCAGGAGCCCTCAGTGCCCTGCAGTGGTTTCTGCCCTTGTCAGATGGTTTTCCTGGCACTGGGGTGGTTCCTGAGCCTGGAATGGAGCCCATCAGGGGCTGGGTGTGTACATTTCCCCCCTCCTTTAGCACCTGAGAGAGCGCAGGGTTCCTCCCGTGGAGGAGCCCTCGGCTGTGCCTTTGGAGTTTGTTTTGTGCTGTTCTCCCCGAGCTTTCTGCTGACTGAACAATCTCATCAGCCCCAGGCCTGCCAGGGCTCTGCCTGGCACATCCCTGCCCACGTTTCCCAGCCAGCAGAGCCCTCCTGGCTCTGTGTGTGCCAGGGATGTGCTCCCAGCAGGAGCTGGAAAGGCTCAGGCTGGCTGTGGCATGTGCTGGCTTCCAGGAGAGCCCTGCCAGGTGAGGCAGGGCTGCTTCAAGGAGGTGTTGCTTTGCTGTAACCCATGTTTGTTTGTGTTAACAGGAGAAAGCTCATGATTTCCCCATGATTATGTGTTTTGAAAGAGGCAGGATGAGCGTACAGAAGAAGCAGGCACCTTTGCAAATTCGTGTTGAAACTCTGGAGAATTTGCATGGCCTCTCTTGGCAGAGGCTGTCACTGGCAGTCTCATCTGAACACAAACTGCAACTTCCTTTCCTTTCCCTTTCCCCTTTCCCCTTCCCCTTTCCCTTTCCCCTTTCCTCTTCCCCTTCTCTTTTTCTTTTTTTTCTTTTCCTTCCCTTTGTGCCTGGCTGTCACTGCCCCATCCCCATCACCCACCCCACCTTCTTCTGTCCTCTGCTTTCTGCTTCATGCTTGACCTATGAGCTGCAATGCTAATGGCTGTTGAAAATTTCAATTAATATAAAACTACTTCCAGCCAGAAATGTGCTAAACTCGTTTAGGAGCTGTAGCATTTCACAGAAATGCAGGGTGGCACAAGTCTCAGACAACAGCTGAATTTTTAGCAGGCTGTGCTCTCAGGTGTGTCTGCAAAGCTCAGATCTTGGCTGCTTTGTGAGCAGCAAGGAGGATGATGGTCACTGTGTGTTTGTAGGTCAGGACATTCCATTCCCCTGCTGCAGCCTTATCTCCTCCTGCTGGATTAATTCCTGTGTTTTCTTGGGCTACAAAAGGAATGGTGTGTGGCCAAAGCTTCAGGTGAAGGGGATAAACCAGACACACGTGGGGGGATTAGGCTGCTCTTCCATCTGTAAATGTGCAGGTGTAAAGCCAGAGCCTCATTTTATGGTGACTTGTACAGGAATGGTGCAAAGTACACTTTACAGTGAGGTGAGGGAATGCAGTCTGAAATTTCAGCATGGTACTTTTAATTCCAATATAACTTTAAATACCTTAGAAATTTGCTAATTAGATACTTGTGGGTTTCTCAGAAGTCTGCAAAACATCTCCACAAGCGATTTGTGCTGCAGGATGTGGTACAGACACCTCAAGTACACTACATTAAATCCAGATTTTCCCCTGGAAGAGAGGTTGGTGCTGCAGTAGAACTGGGAGAAGGTTGATGAATGTAAAGATATGGATTAGTTCCCACTAAGAAAAGATGCAGTTTGTGTCTAGAGACCTGAACTTGTCTGTCACAGGAGCTGCTGTAGTGCTCAGAGTTAACCCAGTTAACCCAGTCCAGAAATGAACTGGAGAAGGAGCAGTTCTATGTGCAGTGAAGAAATTCAGTAAAAACACAAAGGTATTTAATTTTCTGGAGGAGAGGCCTGTTGGCATCAAAGAGCAGAGGTTTGATCAGAACTGGCTCAGAAAGTCCCCAGGCAGTGCAGGAGGAGGGAGGATTTCAGAGCCACTTTGGGCTCACCTGGTGCCCCATTTCACTGCTGTTCTCCTCTCAGATCAATACAGATGTTGGTCTTTACTCATTTATTTAAGAACATCCATAAGGGGGGGTTTGGCCTCGGGGCACTGAGGTTTGTGAACACGTGGATGTTTTATCTCAATTTACTGGGAAGTGCCATGTCAGTAATGTCATGACTAAAATTTAATGAGGCACCCATCCATCATCAGCAATGGCCCATCCACAGTTCACATTTATTCCTTTCTGAAGAGGCCAAACCAGGTATTGATTTCCACACTGGATTTACTTGGGAGTCTTTGTTGCAGGTGCTGCTCAGAGGCATTTTGAGGTTCCAGCAGAGCAGGTCTGATGGGGTGGGCAAACCTGGGCTTCTGAGCATCTCTGCAGGTTACAAACCACGTTTCTTCAGCTTTCCATCCCCGTGTGTGTGGCAAAGCCATGCAGAGTTTAAGAAATGTGGTGTTTATACTCAGTGCTTCAGCTGCCAGGTGTACAAAAGCAATTAAATCAGCTCTCCCAGGTGCTGTGCCATCATATGGGCAGAGAGGTGACCAGGAGAAGTCACTTATTGCTGGCTCTTCAACCATTTCAGAGCATGGGGTGAGATCTGATGAGGCTTGAGGGGATTGCACTTCAGGATTCTGTTGGGAGCAGATATTTGTGAGAAGGGATAGCTGGTGCTGGCTGCCTTTCCCTGGGGTCACACACTTGGGTTCCAAGATGCTCTAACACCTCTTTGCTTCCCCTCAGCTCAGGGTGGAACTCCAACAGAAACACCACAAATTGAGTTTGCACATGATCAGCACAGGCATCAAACAGAGCCATCGGTCCCAGCCTGGGGACAGCACCATCTGTCACCTGCCCAGCCCAGGCTCACCTGCTCCCCCAGACAGCCAGCACCTGACAAGCTGGCCTCCCAAATTCCTGATTTATTCCTTAAAACTTCAGCCCAGGGAAATGAATTCTGTTGCACTCTTTGTTGAATTGGATGTTTTACTGCTGCATTGTGCTGCAGCCTTGCGTGCCTATTTCTTTTTTAATTACATTCATTCCATTTTTAGAGTGGTTTTTGGGCTAGGAAACTGAAAAGACTGATGGGTTACAAAATGGGGAAGGTGCAAGAATTGCAATCATATTTGAAACACATAAATTTGGGGAAATAATGCTGAAGCTGTGTGGCTACACTGAAAACTTTTCCTTCAGATGTGCTGTCTGATAATGATTGTGAAGTCTTTGGCAAGATAAATAATACATGGACTTTTCTCACTGAACCTCCTGGGAGTGGAATTGTATCTAAAAACAAAAATATCTCAGTGCCTGTCGTGTGCTGCAGTGTGTTTGGAGATACTTTGCCACAGAAGGAAGAGCAGCTCTCTGATTTGGGTGATTATTTTAATCACCTCCAGCATATGCATCATGGGCTGCTTTTTTAAGAACTGCCAACATCCCAAAATAGGTGACTGGGGAAGAGTCAAGTGAAGGTTACCTCTCCCTGACACTGACACTGGGATGTCAAAAAGCTTTTAGGGGAAGAGCTGTGGGTGACATTGACACCTGAAGGAAAAAGTCCTTATGAATATTCCCTCTCTTTTTGGAGTGATTCTGCACATGGGGGTTTTTCAGAGGGGAAAAAAGATCTCTAGCTGCATAAAAACTGGTGCTGGAGTGTTGCCCTGATTTTTCTAGAGTGCTGTGTTTATAGTTGGTAGCAAAAGTTCTCATAAATTTTGTGTAAACAATCCATGTTTCTATAACCAGCCAAGGATTGTTTTGTACTTTGGATGTTATTTTTCATTCTTCTTTCTGGGCTGGAAAATGTAATAAACTGTGTTTCTCACCTATGAAATTTCAGAGGTGGTAACCTCTTTGTCCAATCCATAACTGTCTGTAAAAATGTATAAATATAAAAATAAAGAGAGGCTGGGTCTCTTTCTGCTCTCTGCCCAACCTTGGTAACTGACCTCCTGAGTTACCAAACTGTTTTGTGTCCAATAAAGCAACACTGGAGCGGTGCATTCATAGCAGAAATGCAGCAGAAATCTCCACTTTCCCAGCTAATTGGGGAAATAGGGAGCTCCTTGGGGTGTGGAAAAGCTCTGAGGTGATGGATTCATTCTGTGAGCTCCTGGGGCTCTGCCTGGATCCCAGGGCTGCCTCTCCTCTTCTGGGAGCTGCTCTGGGAGCACTTTGGAGCACAAATCCTCACCTGGGGAGTTTTTCCATGCCCCACTTGCTGCAAGGTTTTGCAGTGCTCTGCAGCACTGAACTCATCTTTTCCAACCTTAATGATTCCATTAAACAACCAAACTTTTATTTTTCCTACCAGAAAGCAATTTTTTTCCCCTTAAATTTATTCCATAACTGGGGCCACGTGGGGAGGCTGTAATTTCTAATTACAAATATTTACCAGTCCTGTAACATCCCTGTCACTGAGAAATTAGAGCTGGTTCTAGCTAATGCAAAGCTTAGCCCAGGGAATCACCAGAGTTAAGCTGTGGGGATCCATTACCTTCCTCAAGGTTTGTGCTGTACAGGACTTAAACAAGGAATATTTGAAGAGGGAACCAAAGAGCTGAGGTTGATGCCATATTTAGCAGTGCATTATAATTTCTCCTGGAAGTGGCAGACCCATAATCTGGGAATTTTGGCTGTCATCCTGCCACTATTTATGAGCAATTTTAATGCAATAATTACATGGAGGGAAAATTGTTCACTAGGTTGATGAGATAAATGGAAATTTAATCTTTCTTTTTTTTTTTTCTTGTTTGGTTGTCCAATATTTTTATTACATCTTTCTGGAAGCAAGGGGAGAGAATAAAAGAACCTGGAACTCGGAAATACTGATAGTTTGAAAGATTTGCTCAGTGTAAGTTAAAGGCAGCTCATTAAACAAACAAATGAGCTGTCCTTAGAGCAATCAGTATTTACTATTAACTGAACAGCACAGTAAATATTGAATTGCAGGTAAGGAACTGCAGATAAGTATTTGCACTGAATTCAAATGACTCGACTTAAGCCCGAGGCAGAGAAAAGCAAATAGAAAGACGGAAATAGAGGGAGGAGGGGGAAACAAGAAGGGAGAGGAGGGGTTGGAAATGTAACATTTGTTGTAGCAATCCGTGTTCATTTGTTGAGCAGGAGAAAGGTTTTCTTGGGCAGTCTGGTCCCCCCTCCCTGGTGCAAGTGGTGTGAGAACAAAGGACGATGTGGAATTCCTGGGGAAAATCAGAGGAGAAGGCTTGGGGGACACCTTACAACATTTTTCCTGTACATGAAGAGGGTTATAAGAAGGCTGGAGAGGGACTTTGGATGGGGACATGGAGTGACAGGAATGGCTTCCCACTGCCAGAGGGCAGGGTTGGATGGGATATTGGGAAGGAATTGTTCCATGTCAGGAACAATTGTTCCCTCTGGCACAGGGTGCCCAGAGAAGCTGTGGCTGCCCCTGGATCCCTGGCAGTGCCCAAGGCCAGGCTGGATGGGGTTTGGAGCAGCCTGGGACAGGGGGAGCTGTCCCTGCCCATGGCAGGGGCGGGGGAATATGATTTGTAAGGCCCTTTCCAACCCAAAGCATCCTGTAATTCTGTGAAAAACAGGGCTCTGGTCCTGACCCAGCTTGGAGATGTTTTTCCCAAGGTCAGGATTTTGCAAGTGGGTCCCTGGCAGATGGATGGAGGGATGGAGGGATTGTGCCTTGGCACCAGCGAGACCCAAACCTGCCCACGGCTGCCAGGAGCCTGCACAGCTCCCTCAGTCATCTCTCCAAATTACTCAGGCAGCGAAATTGTTCATTTGTAGGAACTGGCACACGTTGAGAGATTTGGGTTTGGAGTTTAATCATCGTTGGAATTGTGCTGCCTGAAGTTTGGGTGCGTGGCTGTGGCTGGAGCCAGCGTGGATGGGCTGATGCAGGATGGATGGAGGGATGGATGGAGGGATGGAGGGATGGATGGATGGATGAGGGATGGATGGATGGATGGATGGAGGGATGGATGGATGGATGGGGGATGTTGCTCATTCAGGAAGGGGCTCGGGGTGTTTTGGGTGCTGGAGGTGAGAGGGAAAGTCAGGGATTTGTTCAAGATCTCTGCAGTTTCACCTGAGGCCTGGTGGCACGGCCAAAGTTGTGACAGGTGTCCTAAACACATAAAGCTTGGCAGCCCTGCCTAAATGTCACCTTAAAAAGGTGAAGAGCTTGGCCCAGGTCTCTGCAGGGAGGATGTGCCTCACCTGGCTGCCTGCAGAGCACCAGAACAGGGCACAGAGGAGGCACAGAGTGAGTGGGACACACAGGGGTGACGTGTGTGAGGTGCTGGCATTCCATAATCGCTGTCACAGCCAGGATTTTGCCTCTGCTGCTCCATCTGGGATAACAAACAGACACAGAAACAGCAGGATTGCCTTGCTGGGAGGTTCTCGCCAGGTAAATATCTCCACCAAGAGCCTCTTGCTTGAGTCACATCACCCCAGGACTGCACTCATGGGAACCCCCAGAACAACCCAGTGCAGCTGCTGGGAGCTTTCCAAGTGGAATTCTCTGCTGGGTGTGCACGAGTCCAGCACTACTGGGCCCCCTGTGCTGGCTGCTTCCAAATGCTGCTGCTGTCACCCCCAGCATTAGTATTCCAGCCAGGGAGCAGGAGTGAGGTGCTAGACAGGCCGACTAATTACAGCAGCCTGCAGAGGCAAGCCGGGCTGGAGCACATGATAAAGGATATCCTGCTCGCTGCTTTGCTCTGGCACTACATTAAAATTAAAAAAAAAAATAAAGAAAAAATAAATAAGGTGTGAGCTAATTGGTTTGGTTAAGGAATCGAGCTGTGCTCTTGCTTTTTTCTTGAATTTTATTTGAATTTATACGTTTTGTGGCACTCGTCTGAAACAAAACTTGCTGTGACCTTAGCAAGCTGCACACCCTCTGTAATCCCAGCTCCCCTGCCTCTGGCTGGCATCCTGACCTGCCTGCTCCTGTCCCCAGAGCTGTCACCAGATGGGGGAGAGGAGCCTCTCGCTGCCACCAACGTGCCATCTGCAGGCAGGTTTTTATGAGCCTGAATTGCAGTTCTGCATCCAGAGGGTTTTCTGTCAGAGCATCTGTTTTCCTGTCAGTGACACAGATCTGGGGCTGGGCGTGTGCCAGGAGCAGGTGAGGAGGGGGACAGCCCCATCCTGCAGTGACAGCAGCCGTCAGGTGGCTGCTGGCTGGGGCTGCTGCGTGTCCTGCGTGTCCCCTGTGCTGTCACACAGCCCAGCTTCTGGCAGGCTGAGCTTTGGAAAGCTCCACTGCTCACAAGTCAGAACCAGGAGAGCTCAGACTGAGGGAATATGGACTGTCACAAACAGAATTGCTGGTGTTGCCTGATTCTGGCTGATTTACACCCAGAACAGCCTGGGGCTGCCAGCTGAGCCTGTCCCCTGTCCCTGTCCCCTCCAGTGCCCTTCTGCAGAGCGGGGCACTAAGCAGCTTAGTCAGCTTCTTCCATCAGCAAATACTCCGGGCCTAAGATACTTAAAAGACATCTGGTTTTTAGCCTCATTTCTAAACAAATGAGGCTTATGTGATTATAGTGTCTGTCATTTGCCCCTCGTTGGCCAATTTCAATCTTCACCCGGGGATTTTGGTCTCCCAGATGTGAACTTGGGGGAAGTTGTCGTGGGCTGGTGGCCGTGTGAGCAGAAATCAGCCTGGAGGGAGGGCCAGAGCACAGGCTGGGCTCATCTTGGGCTTGATGTGCGAGGGAATGTGCTGGGGGAAAGGGAAATCTTTGTGTTTTGTAGAGAAAAGCAACCACAAGGAGAAAACCCTGATGGGCTGGAGGGTGTGGGTGTGTGGCTGAGCTGTGCTGGGCAAGGACAGCCACCCCCAATGCCACCTCCTGCTGTCCCCGCGTGCCAACTGCTCCCTGTGATCCCGGGATTGCTTTTCTAATCCTGGGATTAACGGGGTGGGATGTGCAAAGATCCGAGAGCTGTGTGTGAGGCAGGCTCAGCCTGGTGCTGGGTTGCCCTGGTGCAGCCCTGCCCGTGGAGCAGAGCTGGCCCAGGCTGTGCCAGGCTGGGCTGCCTGGGCACTCCTTGGCTCCTGCAGAGTGGCTCTGGCTCCAGAATTGTCCTGGCAAAGTTCTGCTGGCAGCTGAGGTGTGATTTGTTCTGGGGCTGATGTCCCTCAGCACTCTGTTAGGGGGTGCACAGGTAAACACAACTTGTGCTGATCAATAATTCACTGAGGTGCCATGGGTGAAGTTGGCCACCAGAATCCTCCATGCACCCACTTCTGTAGAATCCCAGAGTGGTTTGGGTTGGAAAGGGCCCTAAAAATCATCTTCTCCCACCCCTGCCATGGGCAGGGGCACCTTTCACTATCCCAGAGTGCTCCAAGCCTCATCCAACCTGGCCTTGGGCACTGCCAGGGATCCAGGGGCAGCCACAGCTTCTCTGGGCACCCTGTGCCAGGACCTGCCCACCCTCACAGGAAGGAATTCCTGCCTGATCTTTGATCTCAATCAAAATCTCTACTTTAATTCTCTTTGAATTGCACTTAAATGCTCATTAGAGCTGGATATGTCCCCTTTTTGCAGCTGCACATTTTTGCCTTGTAATTCAGAACCTAAGGGTGTCTAATGGAATGTGTAAAACCCACGTAGAGCAGTTCTGGGACTGTGGGGGAAAAGCAGAGGTTTCATGTTCCTGGTAATGAACTAAATGAGATTTGTGTCCTTCTTTGAGCATAAATGAAAGATAAAAGACAGATGAGATTTATGAACAAGGTCATTAGTGTACCAAATTTCTCTCATTAGATCTGTTACATTACTTTTCCAACTTACACAACTCTCATTAGAAAAATTTATGAACTGGAATGATTACAAATACACCGTATTCTGAGCCATCCTTACTTTTAATTGCCAAACAACAAAAAAATAATTATACTTCTGTGCTACAACAGAGCTGTACTTTTGTGCATGTGGTTTTTTTTGTTAGAATTTAAATAGGGGTTGTTCTTGAAACCAGGGGATGGGGGCAGAGGAAAATGAACCATTTTGTGCAATTTAACAGCAAACTTGACGCATTTCTTTAATTTTATAACCTTGTCAGACCCGAGTTGATGTTGCAGGCTAATATTGCTGTTTGTTCTCCTCAGCAGCCTCCCACTTCCACATCCCTGTGCCTGATTTGAAGTGACAGTGAGCGGAAGCATAAGGTATCTCTCATTCTGTTTGGACTCCTTGTTTACAGAAGAGTGATGGAGATGCTATTAAGCACAAAAGGCATCACCATATGCCTGTTTTTCTTTGTATTGAGTTTGGCAGCAGCTATTGAAATACCATTATCAGGTGAGTTGTAGCTATTTGCTGTGCCCTTTTGCTGTT
>VZTZ01006253.1:25195-68741 GCA_013400955.1 Drymodes brunneopygia
TTGGTATTCCTTTGCAGCTGTCCCTGAAGGAAAAAAATATTAAATCCTCCTTTCCAGTTGTGTTGTGCTTTGGAATTTAATCCTCCCACAATGTGGCCTTTGGGAAATTCAGGTCTGATCAAAAACTAAGCTGTCCTTTTCGGGCCTGCCTAAATGGAGCAGTAAAGTTGTCTAAAAGCATCAGTCTGGTGTTTGCCACCCAACACAGCCCTTAGCTCCGAGGGTTTGGGTTTGTCCTTCACTTCAATTCCTCCTTTTGGCTCTGAATCCCCCTGAAGCCTGTTTGATGTGCATTTATCCCGCCTGATTTATGGTGCAAGCTGCCATTGCAGCCTGGGAGAGGAGCAGGTGGATGTCTCAGGGCAAATGTTGGTCCCCAGGGAAGGATTTCACACTCCTTGTCCTGCCCTGGGGAGCTGCTCCTGCATCCCTCGCCGGCTGGGATGAATTCAAACTGCTTGTTTTACATGGATCAGGAGCTTCCAGGACACGTGTAAAATATGGGATGAGGCTCACAGGGAACAATCCAGGGAAAGCCAGAGGACTCCTCTGCCTGGAGAACAGCCCAGACCTCCTGAGCTTTGTGTTTTTCAGACATAAATGGACCAGGAGGGTTGAAAAGTGCATTTTGCTTTGTCGTTTTGGTTAAAAAAAAAAAAAAAAACCAAAAAAACCCAAAAAAAACAACCAACAAAGCAAAACTCAACAATATTGGGGTTTATGAATTATGGTGGGGAAAAATAAATGAGTTAATCTAAAGAATAAGAAATTGAGGCTCTTTTCAGGGTCTCAGGGTAGGACATGGGCCAGTTTCAGGGCATCCTGTGGATCTGCCATGAACTCTTAGCACTCTGGAGCCTGCCAATAGCCCTGGCTGCAAAGAAGAAGCCAACCAAGCAGGTTTATAGAATATTTTTGTAAAACTATCCAAATCTGCATTGGGAACTAGAGGTCTTTTGTTCTTTTTTCATGAAGGAACTGCAGTGGCTCCTTGTGTTTCAATAAAGCCAAAGTGGAGCTGTGACTGTAAAGTGCAGGACAGACTCTCTGGGCATCCACTGCTTTTATGAACCAACCCCAGGGAGCCACCTAACCCTTAATTAGCTGTAATGAAGCATTTTATATTTTAATAAAAAAGGAGTTGTTTCTGATCAGTGGAGCTGCTGGGTTTCGAATTGTTCATCTTTGAGACCACATGAAATGACAAGACACCAGCTCTGAGCTCCCTGCACTGAAACCAGCACCCAAAGAGCATTTTAATTCTCTTCCTGTCTGTTTGTAACAATGGGATGATCCTATTATCCCAGCTCCACTGCAGGGAACATTCTCCTTCCTCTGTTACACAGGCATTTGCAGCACTTTAATTCCCTCAGAAAGAATGAAAAGCTAGCACAGCCTCCGTGTGTGGCCGTGCAGCTGCACCCTGGGCTGGGTTTTAAACCAGCCTTGGCTTTTCCTGCCTGTTTTACCCAGGATGGAGGCAGCACTTTGCTGCTTCATGTGAGTGCATCTGTGTCTGGATTAAAATCCACTTGCTGACTTCACCTATGAATAAATTTGCCAGCCCACAGCCCCGTGCTGTGGCTTTAGCTGTGCCCTGGGTGGGTTTGGGGGAGATGAGGGTGGGCACTGTCCCTGTGCCAGGATTTTCTCTGGTCACCGAGGCAGTGACAGTGATCAGAGGGGGCTGGCTGTGCCAGGGAGGTGATGATGATCTTTTTCCCAAGGCAAGCCTCCCTTTCTGCAGGAATAAACCAATCCTGCCATTGTCTCTCTCCACTCGAGGGGAGCTCAGCTTGGCTGGAGTGGCTTTTTAACCCCATTCCTCCCTGTGTTCAGTTTCCCAGCTTCCAACCATCACAGAGCAATCCCACACCCAGGTCGCCTACCCCTTTGATGAGGACTTCACCATCAAATGTGAAGCCAGAGGAAACCCCCAGCCCACGTGAGTACTGCTTGGAGAAGCAGACAGGAGCTTTTAACTCTGCTCTTAACCTTTGCCAAACATCCTTGTGGCTGTCAGGAGCTGCTGCACAAAAACCTGCTCATCATCCTCAGCGGGGTTAAGGTCTGGCTTTCCACTCAGACCATTCAGCTTTTGTTGCTCCACCACTTCCCCTCGCCCTGTGAATAGGTAGCAGTGTGGTTTTCCTTGCTGGGGGATGTTTCATTTCTGTGGCAGGTGCCAAATTCACTCCATGATTGAAAAAAATCTTGTCTGGGTGTTGCTGCAAAAGATCACTGGAATCTGAGGGGCCCAGCTGTTCCTCTGCCTCTTCCACAGCACCCCTAAAAATCCCAAACACATTAAATTGTGTATTTAAACACCACATTTGCATTTTATCAGTTACTTTGTCCCTAACATCAGCAGTTCTGTGGTGATGGTACAGATTTATTCAAATAAATACCCAAATTAAGCTCTGTGCATTTTACACCAGCGTGGAAAAAGAGAGAGATTTTTAATGAAAATGTGGTTAACAAGAGTATAATAATAACAGAGCAAAAGCTCCTCCTGAGGCTTTCACCACTGAATGGTGGTTGGGCTAAATTAATAGCTGGTTTGAATGTCATTTTTTCTCTTTAATCCTTCCCTTCTCCTTTCTTTGCAACACAATTTAAACTTTAAAAAGACGTTCTTTTATTTATATCAGGATGATTTGGTACTTTTTAATTGAGCTCTGAATGGGGATTTGTAGCACGATTACAAATTCCCTTTGTTCCACTGTTTGTCAGTGCATCAGGGAGAAGTTTCCTGGTGTATTTAAATGATATGATAGTGCCTGGTGGGTGAGGGCATCCCAAATTCCTTCCATCCTGGAGCAAGGATCCTAAATTCCCTTCACCCTGGAGCAAGGCAGCTTTGCCAAGACCACTGAAGTGTCAAAACAACAGTTTTGTTTACATTATTTATTCTCTTTAAAAAAAAAAAAGATTCATCTTCCACTGAATCGATGTTACACTGTAATTTCCACTAATTTTAAATCAGTTTAGGCAAATTTCAATCCACCTGAGAATTACAGGCACAGGAGCTGTGACAATTCCTTCAGCATCCATCAAAATCACCCCCCTGGAGCATCAAAACTACAAACGGTTCTGCGGCAAGGAGAAACTCAACGGGATCATCTCAGTTTCTCCTGGTTCAGCCATGGTGGGGGGGTGGGAAAAGCTCTGGTGGAGCTTTGCCATTCCAAACAGCAATTCCACTGCAGCCACAGCCTCTGCAAAGCCCAGGTCCTGTCAGTATGTGGCTTTCCCAGATGCTCTGTCCGTCCCTGTCCTTGCCCTGAGCTCTGTGCTCTTGTCTCATGTCACAGCCAGCTGTCCAAAACCACAGGGTGAGGAAGGAGAGATGTGCCCAAGAGCCAGAACGAGTCATTCTGCCACTCAACTCTCGCCTTTTGCATTGAGTTGTTCTTTTTATTTTGATAAAACCCTCTTTTTACTTTGATAAAACACTCTTGGCCCCATGTTCACCCCTGGTTAATACCAAAATGCTCTTCTGGGGTGTCACGATCCACTGGTACCAGCGGGGGTGGTGATGGTTCCTTAACTGAATCTCAGAGTGCAAAGGAAACAGGGACAAGTATTTTAAGTTTAAACCAAAATCAAAAGCACTTTTATTGGGTGCCAACAACACGATTTATGCGATAGAANTTCTCTTACATGGGGCCTACTCATTATAACATTTCTATCCTTTTTCAGCTTTAACTGGACTAAGGATGGGAAACCATTTGATTTGTCATCTGACCCGAGGATAGTCACAACAAACAACTCTGGAACTTTTGTGATCCAAAACCGTGGAATCATCAACAATTTCCAAGGGAAATATCGCTGCTTTGCATCCAACGTGCTGGGAACTGCCATGTCAGAGGAAATTGAGCTGATTGTTCCAAGTAAGGGCTTATTTTTTGTTTGAATTCATAATTTTTTTCTTTATTATTAAGGTAAGACCTGTCTTCCCTCAAAAAAAAAAAAATGGGAAAGAACCGCTCACTAAGGTAAAACACGAGGTGTTTGTTGTTCAGTGAATATTCAAAGGAAAAAGTTGTATTTTTCTCCCTGGAATGATTTAATTTAATTTTTGGTTTTGAGGAGAGAAATCAAATCTGGATGCAGGATTTCCGACCACTGGCCTATCAACTCCCACAGGTTATTACTGCAAAATAACAACGGATGCAAATGTTTGAAAGCTCCAGGGGAAGTGATTTGATCAGCTGTGAGTTCATTAATCTGATGTCAGCAGCATTCAGGGTTTGGGATAAATACTGATGGGGAGAATAATAAAGCCCTGGCACTGAATGGAAAACAAGCTTAAAAATAAAGCAGGGAAAATTGACTGATCCTAGAAATTTGTGCTTCCATGCACAGAGGGTGAAGAAGGGGATTAAGGACCAGGTTTGTAGAGATGGGATGAAATTTAGGGATAGATTCAAAGAATCATCAAGGTTTGCAAAGACCTTTTAAAATCATCAAATACAGCCCTCAACCCAGCCCTGCCAGGTCCAACCCTGAACCATATCCCAAAGCTGAAACAACTGGTTTGTACCAATCCTTTTAATCCCCTGTAGTCTGGAATGTGAGCAGACATTTTGGTCCTAAATTCAGGGTTGAAACATAGGAAATCAGAAGAGGAAAATCTGAAGCAGAATCTTGGCAGTGGGAGCAGAAAGGACAAGAAACTTCCACGATGGAGCAGGGTGAGAACCTGAAGCAACTTTTATGATGCAGTTCAGTGGCAGAGATGAGAAAAGCAGCAATGCAGTGGATTTTTTCAGATCAGATCCTCCATTTCCAAGCTCCCACAGTATTTTGTTATCAAATACCTGACAGCTCCTTGCTCAGGTGGAATCCACATGGCAGGGGATGCATCCATAGCCTTCTCAGCCCCCCCAGTGCCAGGAGGTGGCTGCTTTTCCACAAAAACCACTTCTGGCAGGTCAGTGCAGATGAAATGGGCTGTGAGAAACATGAATAAATATTTTTGTCCTGTCTCCAGCATAGGAAATAACCCTGGGAAGCACTCAGGGCATAGCCAGGGCTGGGAGAGTCGAGGTGCTGTGGCCACATTTTGAAAACAAGACCTTGCAAGGGCTGGGAGGGTTTGGGAGGGAGCTGCTGAGGGTGCCATGTAAATGTATTTTATGAGTGCTTCTCATGAAAGACTCGCTTTATTTCCCTTCCACGCACTTTTATGGATTTCTTTCTTCCTTGGGAAATCTATTTCATGTTGCAAATGTGCTGCACAGTCATCCCTGATGCCAGAGCTTGGTGTCTGGTGAGGAATTGCAGGGTTGCAGGTGATGCTCTGGGGTTTAGCCTCCTCCACCACCTTGCAGTTGTGTTAAGGGAAGGGCTTTCCAGAGCAGAGGAGAATTTTGCAGAAAGCTTTAGGACAGAAAGCTGAGGTTTGTTGAACTGTTGGCTCCACAGGTAGGACAGGACAGCTGATGGCAGCTGGAGAGTGATGCAGTTAAACTTCAGACAGGACAGTTTCTGATTTTGAGGTCTCCCCAGGGCAGTGGGGTTAATACAACTTCTCTTAAGCAAAATGTCTCAAACTCATTACATTTCAGAGGAGTTCAAGTGCTCAGTGTCATGTTTGTGCCTCCAGAAGCAGAATATTCATGAACTCAAAAAGATGCTTAAAATGGAAAACAAGGAGTTGATGTCTGCATTTGGGATTATTGAATCTGTATTCAGAGAAGAGATGTTTTGCTTTTAATGAAGAACAGTCTAGAGTAGCTTAAGTAGATATTAAATATATTGGGGGTGGGTGGCAGCAAATTCATGGAGAGGTTACAAACATGCCTGTTATCAAAAGCAAGAGGAGTTTTAGTGCTAATATATGCAAAGTCCTAAACCCAGAGAAAAAAACACATGGTACAGATAATGTATTAGAGGGATTTACCCAACTCACACATCCTTTAAAGCACATTTGCTGTTATTAGAGCTCCTCTGCCATCAGTTCTTTCATTTACTGGTGCAATGTAGAAGCTGCAAATTAAATCAGGATTCAGAGAGGAGTAGAAGGCACCTTTGATTTCCTGAAGTGCTCCACAACTGTGGCCCAGTGAGAGCTGCTGGTGCACAAATCTGCTGTGAATCTGGCCCTGCCCCGGAGGGGCTGGGGATAAATTACCTCTATTCACCCCCAGGTTTTGAAGCACAGAGTGGTACATGGGAGATCACTCCGTGCATTCATGACCATCGTGCAGAGGTGGCAGAGCTGTGCCAGCTGCATTCAAGTCAGATGCAAAGCTCCTTGGCAAAGCCACCGTGCCAGGGAAGGGAAGAAAACCCCAGCCAGGCAGAGCAGGGCAGTTTCTTCCATAAATTACATTTCCACTGCAGAAGCAGAATGGTGGGTCTGTAAGGTTGCTGCTGAAAAGGAGAACAAAAGGCTGTTTACTCACAGCAGTCATTGCAGGCAAGCAGTAGAAATGTCAGCAGAAATGATCATTAAATCTCACCTCCATAACGAGAATTGCCCACCTCCCCCGTGTAGGATGACATTAAGGAGAGGGGGAAGAATGGGCTCTGAGGATCTCGATGTGTTTGCAGCACTAACAAAGGGCAGATTGTTACGAGATACATTCAGCATGAAAACGAATTTCAATGGTGAGAACACAGACTTCAGCTCCCCTCCTCCAGCATTTCGGGAATCTGCTGCTTGAATTAGTGAGCAGGCCCCATGCCAGAGGAAGGAGAAGAAGTACACTTTAAACTTCTTTAATTAACTGTGCTGTGAAAGACTCTTCATGGCAGACTGAGTTGAGATTTATGCTCGGTATTTCTAAAGCTGCTGCTCCAAAAGACCAGGGAGCTGAGGATGGAAATATTGGCTGAATGTAAAATCATCCCGTGGCAGGCTGTGCTCTGCCAGGGGTGTTAGTGCAAGAATTCCCAAAGAAAGCCAGACCTGAGCTGATATTCAAACACCGAGGTGTGAATATCATGAAATTAATACAAGATACTGAAGCAGATGTCAGTTTTGTGAAGGCTTTGGTGTAGCTTTTATGGAAGAGCAAACAAAAGAGAGAAATTCACTGAGCCTTTGCAGGTGGTGGGAATGAAATTCAACCCTCTTGCCTCCTAAGCCAGTGACCTTTACCTGTGGCAGCTTTTCTGGCCACCTAAACCATTGGGCTCACTCTGATTCTTGCCTGTGGCCATCATTTTGAGAAGGATAACAGAGATTTACACAGAAAAAAAAGCTGTCACTGATTCCATTCCACCTCTTTGGGAGCTTGTGGACTCCCAGCCACGCTCTTCCTGACAGCCAGGCTTTGCTAACTTCTTCAATTTAAGGCAGCAATTAAAAAATCCATAAACAAGCAGGGTCATATCTCATAAGCAGTTCAAAGGCTGCAATGGAAATTGCAGATTTAACTACTGCTCCTGGATCAGAATATCAATTCAGGCATGGAGATGAGCCCTGGAAACTTCCCAGGCTTCACTCAGTGCAGCCCAACATCAGGGGCTGCAAGTCGTGGTTAAGATTTCTTAAAATGTTGGGCTGTTTGCTGTACCAGATATAGATCTGTGTGAAAAATCATAATTAAATACTAATTAAAGTGTCTGTGGAGCTGGAAATTTTGAGGTTATAGAAATGTCTTGACTATTTCTGCTTTCTCTCACTTTTGCATCCTTTAAGGGTTTATTTGCAAGGGAAAATATGAGAATATCCATGATGGGTCAGGCTGAGATTTCCTCTATCCCAGGATGTCTTCAACAGAATCCACAGGGAAGGTTATAAAACCAGACCTGGGTTAAAGTGATGCTTTTCTCCAATAATTTCACAATACATTTGCTGATTGTTGATTTACCACCCTGAATTCACTCCCATTTCATTCCTGATCTTGGTAGAAACAAGACACAGGGATCTCAAGGATGAGTTACCTGGAGAGATGCTTTTCCTTGGGTTCAATTTCTTCACATTTGACCCCAAAACATGTAAAATATCAGATGGAATGGGCTCCATTCTCACATAAACTGGAATAAATTGATACAGTTTGAGTGTGAATTCACTGTAATCAGCAGTGGGACAAAAACTGAGCTGTAGGACAAAACCTGAGCTGTAGGACAAGGTGTCCTGAATGGATCCCTGAGTAAATCTGGAGCAATGCTGGGAGCTGGAGTTCCCAGCTCTGCTTGCTGTATTCTGAGTCTCTATTTCTGCTAAATTCGAATTCAACCTTTATGTTTCACTGTATTTGTCTCTCTCCTGTTTGCTTTAGGTTGGGAAACTGCATTTTCTGCAGGGATAAGGAGGAGAGACTCAGGCTCCTCTGTGTATGTTCTCCCAGCCCCCCTAATTTGCTCCAGCCTGGTCTCGAGCACAGCTCAGTCATTAAACTTTGAGTCACCCCAGGGATTAAACAGATCCTGGCTCCTTGCACAAATGACCCTGGCCACTGATAATCTTCTATTTCTGTGGTTCACACACTGTCAGAGCGCTTTAATTCTGGTTTTTGAGTGCAGCCTTGTCAGGAGAAAACCCTTGGTCAGCGAAGCCTTTCCCAGGGGTATTTGAAGAGCTGTCACAGGGGGGTTTTAGGAGATTCTCCATAGCTGGAGTTGGGAGTGCAGGTTTCCATCTTCCCCATGAGATTTGGGTGTTGTGAGAGCCCTCCTGGCCCCTCAGCCTTTCTCAGAGTCACTAAATCCCACTTTTCTCCCCTGTGCTGTGGATTTGGGGGAAGCAACACCTGGAGCTGTGATGGATTCTCTGTCCCCTCTCATCACATCCCTGGTTTGGGGAATTCCATAGAATTCCCCAGAGTTTCAGTGCTGTCACTGCTGAGACATCAGCTGGATTTTTCAGTTAGAAAATTAGAACATAGAAACATAGAAATAGAACATAGAACATAGAAATCAGAACGTAGGAGCACTGCAAAAAAATCCAAAATGTTGCCTGCATAGGTGTACTGAAGATTGATGTGCAAAAGACAAAGTCTAATGTGACAGAAGCTTTTTATTTTTAATAAATCTGAATTCAGGAGCAGGTATTTTTCTAGTCTTTGACACCAGTGGGACCCCAGCAAAAAATTATTCTTGTCAGAAGGTTTGGCTTAGGAATTTATCATGAGTTTTCATCTCTTGCAAAGCTGCAAGGATTAACCCACTAGAATTTGTCCTTTATGAAGAGGAAAATCAAAGTTTTTCAATGATTTTCATGGTGAACTAAGTAAAAAAAACAGCATAGAAGGACCCAAAAACCCTGATCACCTGTGGTGCAAATACTTGTTGGAGGTGGAGGACATTTGGGGTCAAATTGCTGCTCCCCCAAGAGAAATCCAGCTGCCAACATCTGGGCCCCACGTTGGAGATGAACATCTGTGCTGCCAGCTAATGACAGCAGGAATGGGACCTGTCACTGTCTCCTGGTGGGACTGAGTGAATTTCTGTATAATTCTGTAATTACTGGCCACAGAAATTCCCTGAGAAGCCCAGTGGTGGTGGCACCCAGCTGGGATATCGGATACCCAGATTTAGTTGTGCTAAATGAGGCAAAAAATGGGTTTGAACGAGGGGTTCCAATGTCCTAAATGAATGATCCCTTATTAGTCCTTTTGCTGATCTCATTGGTTTGGTCAGAAATCCCTTACCCTTCACCTGACCCAGCTTACTCCAAGTTTTGTTGTGAGTGACAGGCTTTGGGGAATAAATCAAGAAATTGGCTTTTTCCTGCTGGAAATCATTCCACCTCTGCAGTCAGCAGATGAATTTTCCAGGGCTTGATGACTGCAGGTTTCTGAATGTGCTGGATATGAATATGCAGCTCTCTTTTTTTTTAACCTGAAATTTCACCTACAGGGTGGCTGCTGCTCATTAGCTGCATTTTGCCTCTCTGAAGAATTCCTAACCTATTAATAACCCTCCTGGAGATAAAATCTCTGCAGAGTCTGCATTCAGGCAGTCAGCACTGGAGTGATTGCTCCTTTTCATGTTTACTAATCCTGAGATGTGTAAGATGGCCTCAGACTTCTGTGCCTGCGTTTCTCCTTTTCCTTTTCCTTTTCCTTTCCTTTTCCCTTTCCCTTTCCCTTTCCCTTTCCCTTTCCCTTTCCCTTTCCCTTTCCCTTTCCTTTCCTTTCCTTCTTTTCCTTTTCCTTTTCCTTTTCCTTTTCCTTTTCCTTTTCCTTTTCCTTTCCCTTTCCCTTTTCCTTTTCCTTTTCCTTTTCCTTTCCCTTTCCCTTTTCCTTTCCCTTTCCCTTTCCCTTTCCCTTTCCCTCCTGCATTTGGTGCTCAGATTCCCTGCTGGACCCCTGATGATGAAGTTGAGGAGTTGCTGTCAGAGCTCCCTGTCATGATTTGAGCAGCAGGGAGGTGATGTTTGCTGTGCCAGTTTGACTCTGCACAGCCAGGCCATTCTCCATCCTTTGCTGTTTAATTGCTGCTCATTTTGCTGCTCGATGCTGCTCTGGAGTGAAACTTTGGCTGGTTGGAACTTGCCTGAAATGAAAGCAGGAGGCGACGTCAGCCCTGAAACTGCCTGAGCTCAGTTCCTGCAAGGAGTGGTTCCATTTTGCAGGCTCTGTGATCATCCCTGAGCTGAGCCTGGGATGGGCTCTGGGGTGGGCTCCAGCCCAGCTCTGCTCCCTGTTTTCCCACATGAGCTCCAGTGGCATTTTGGGCTTCCAGGGTTGCCCAGGTGTGCCAGGCACGGATCAGGCTTTGAACAGAACGCTGGCATCAGGTGCTGTGGGTGATGAAACATTGATCCATTAACAATTTAATCTGTGTTTAAGCCCAGCTGGAGCAGCCCTGTTTGAGCTTTGTGCCAAGCCTGTCCCTGCACCCTGAGCCTGCAGAAATCCATGGCTGAGCTTCCACCCCTGAGGATGAGGAGGCAACAGAGGCTTCCCAGCCTCTTCCTGTGATCCTGGAGATGGAGGAGAGCTGGGACAGCTCCAGATGTCTGTCCCCACCTGCAGTGACTTGCAGTGGATCCTTAGGAACCACCTTTGATCCAGTGCTTCCCAGAACATTCCACATTCCCAGGCTGGTTTCTGCTCTCCTGGGGCCCCCTGAGTGCTCAGCCCTCTGTGCCAGCCTTGTCCTCAGGGACCCCGTGGCCTGGAGTTGTCCCTTCCAGGCAGCACAAAGGGGCTAAAGAAAGAGTTTGAAAAGCAACACATTAAAACAAAGCCAAAGCAAAGCACAGGACATCCCAAACAAGTGTTAAACATCACCATTCAGTGCCTGCTTTTGGATGGGGATGGTCCAAGAACTTTGTGAATGGAGGGATTCCTACTCTGAGTGTCCCAGAATTCAGGGATTTCCTACTCTGAGTAAAACTCATCATTATTCTGTGCCTCTGTGTAAATTAAAATAAACATTAAAGGCAGAGAATACAAAGGATGACTTAAAGGTAAATATTTTATTAAAACTGTATCAAGGGGGAAGCAAAAGGCGAAATTTCTAAAGGAACCAATAAAAGAGGAATTTCTTTGCTTTTTTTTGTGCAGGTGTGCCAAAATTCCCCAAAGAAAAAATCGAGCCTCTGGATGTGGAGCATGGAGATTCTGTGATCCTGCACTGCAACCCCCCAAAAGGCATCCCCCCTTTGCACATCTACTGGATGAATATTGGTGAGCAAATGGTTTTTGCACAATTCATACGAGGGGGCTCAAAGCATTTGTCTTCCAGAGCAGTTTCATTGCAGATTCATCATGGATGGGATTTGTAATTGTGCAAGGGCTTGGGAGAAATGTCTGGATATTGAAGAAAAAAAAAGAGAAATGGAGGATGGAGATCTGGTTTGGCATGACCCAAAGTTAGAGTGCATTGACACCTCTCATTAAATAGGAGATATCAAAAAATGGATGTATTAATGAGTCTGCCAGTGATGAGGGGTCCTGCATTTACAGGAGAGATGATATCATGTGTCAATATATTATTTCTATTATCATTGTTTTCCTCTTTCCATAAATTAATGGTTGATTTATGATACTAAAGGAAAAATAATCCACCAGGTTTATGTAATTATGGGTTTCTGTCCCATTATTTTGCAGTGTTTGTGGGTTTCTGTCCCATTATTCTGCAGCATTCTGCAGGAATTTCTGGCTTTTGGTGAACAAAATAACTTGAGTTTTTTAATATCAATTTTTCTTTATCACTTATCATTATATAGGTATAAATCAATATACAAAAATATTTTTTATCACTTATATACTGGATATTGGTAAACAACCTATTGGTTCTGCTGCTTTTTCTGCCTCTTTTACTCCAAAGTTTCATTCTCTCTCTGTATTTGGAAGGAAGCACGAGGCGAGCGTTTGGCGAAACGGCCGCACGTCGTTCCCACCTGACAATTCCTTTTCCTTGCCAGATTTGCAGCACATCCCACAGGATGAGAGGGTCTCCATGAGCCTGAAGGGAGACCTCTACTTTGCCAACGTGGAGGAGAGTGACAGCAGGAGTGACTATTGCTGCTTTGCAGCCTTCCCCAGGCTCAGGACCATCGTGCAGAAGATGCCCATGACGCTCAAGGTTTCCCGCTGTAAGTCTGCGATGAGGTTTTTTTTTTATTTGCTGTTTGTTTCTGAGCCTCCCCAGCTTGCAGATGTGTGCCCTGGCTCTCTGAGACTCTCTCTCCACAAAGGGCACGTTGCTGAGTTTATTTCTTGTGTTTTTAACCTCGTTCTCCAGGATAAATTGCACTGAGGAAAGCTCCTTGCAGCTGTCAGAGCCTGAAAGTGCCCTGTCTTTCTTTCTGCTGTCCCCACAGTGAAAGCTACGGGTGCTTTAGGGAAATCTGCTGCTCTGGAGTCCAGCAGGAACCCCAGGAATGGGATTTTACTGGGTTTTGAGGGCCTTCACGGGGTTTTGAGGACTTTAACGGGTTTTGAGGACTTTACTGGTTTTGAGGGCTTTACTGAGTTTTGAGGACTTTCATGGGTTTTGAGGATTTTACTGGGGTTTTGAGGACTTTACTGGGTTTTGAGGACTTTAACGGGTTTTGAGGGCTTTACTGAGTTTTGAGGTCTTCATTGGGTTTTGAGGATTTTACTGGGTTTTGAAGACTTTCATGGGTTTTGAGGGCTTTACTGAGTTTTGAGGACTTTAGAGGGTTTTGAGAACTTCACTGGGTTTTGGGGTCTTTACTGAGTGTTGAGGTCTTTACTGAGTTTTGAGGACTTTACCAGGTTTTGAGGACTTTACTGGTTTTGAGGACTTTAATGGGTTTTGAGGTCTTTACTGGGTTTTGAGGACTTCACTGGGTTTTGAGGACTTCACTGGGTTTTGTGGATTTTACTGGGGCTTTGAGGATTTTGCTGGGTTTTGAGGACTTTACTGGGTTTTGTGGATTTTACTGGGGCTTTGAGGATTTTGCTGGGTTTTGAGGACTTTACTGGGTTTTGAGGATTTTGTGGCCACCTCCACCCTGGGCAAGGCCTGGTTTGGCCCAGCTGCAGCAATGAGGTTGGAAAAGTGATGTTTTCCAGTATTTTCCAGGCAGCCTGGAGCATCAGGAGTGAAACAAGAAATATTTTCAGTTCCTTGATGAAATGATATCTAGGGAATAGAAGATTTTTGTTGTTCATTAAAATTTTTGATCTTTTGGGCCTTTGCAGCCCAGAAAGCCAAGGAGAATTTTGTCATCATAGATGAAACCCTCATATTTAATGTGTGATTTCTGAGAGTTTTCTTGTTGGGATAAAAAGATGAAGGATTAGCAGTGGCTTTGTGTGTTTAATGCTTACTTTTAGACCGTATCTCAGGATAATAATTGTGAGAAAAACACCCAAATTAAATGTTGCTCTCTGTGGCTTTGCAAATGGGTTCAGTACCTCACACATGCAGACAGAGATTAGAGAAAAACGAGGCGGCTTTTGGCTGCTGGTAGCCCTGGAAGAGGCCCAAAAACCCAGTTCAGTGTGTCCACCTTGTCATCAAAGGCACAGGACTTGGGCCAGGAAAAAATGAGAGGCATGAACTGAAAAAGGTTCTGTAAACTCAGCCCAGTGCGCTCTGTGCCAAGTGCCTGGTGAGGGACTGCATTAAAAATAAACACAACAAAAATAAGCAATAAGAAACAAGAGAATTGATAAATTTTAAAAGAGAATTGATAAATTTTAAAACATTTCTCTTCAGTGGATACTTAGTGATTTTTATTACTGTCAATAACAAGGATGCAATGCTGATTATATCACTCATGATTTCGCAGAATAACACAAATCTTTAAAGCATTTTCATTGTATTTTCAAAACTCTGTTGCTCATCTGTTGCTTTCTGTTATATTTTTCATTCTTCCTTTCTTTTGGGGCAGAAACTGGGGGGTGGGGAGGGGCATGGTTTTGTTTTTGGTTGATTTATGGTTTCTTTTGATTCTGTCTCAACCCTGCATGTTTGTTTGGTTGTCATTTTTATTTATTTCAGTAAAGCATGCTAATGACTCAGGCTCACCTAACGCTGCTGTTACTAAGGGTGAGTTGAATGCATCTGTTTTTAGCCTTTGAACTGAGACTCCACCAGCTGAGGTGAAATGGGAGCTGCTCAAAAACACATCACAAAAGCCTCTTGATTGCCATGGGATGGATTTAAGTGGCCCAGACAGGACAATTGGCTCATCTTTGTAGTTTCTGAGAGCAATCTGCAGGGTTTTTAATAAGAAAAGGCAGGTTTTTTACTTGACAAAGGAGCATTCATGCTTTGTAAGGAGGTAGAGTGAGGAGGCTGATGTCCTGGGTTTCTCATGTAATCAGTTCAGAGCTGGATGCTCCAAATCTTTTTCCTGGCAGTTAAGAGGACTCTGGGACGAGACAGCCAGGGTTTGACACCATGAATTCATGTCCCAGGGGTCACCCTGGGGCTGCATTGCTCCAGGATGAGCTCAGGGTGTGGATTTCTGGAGTTTGGGTGCCCTGTGTTGTTCGTCCCCATCACCTCGATGCAGGTGGGAGGTGGCTCTGTCCCTGTGGTGCCCTGTCAGTGTCACCAAAACACTTCTCACCCTGGGGGTTCCCTTCTCCCACTGCCTTGTGGAGCAGATCCTGGCAATGTCCTGCTCTCCATGCAGGCAGCTGCTGCCTATTCCTGCAATTCTCCACCTGGTTCCTTTTGTTTCAAATAGATGAAATTTAGAGTCTGTAGCTCTTGACTCTTCCCTTCTTTGGTTAAATTGCTTTTGAGAATCTCTTTTTTTCTTTTCTTTTTTTTTTTTNTTTTTTTTTTTTTTTTTTTTTTTTTTTTTTTAAATGCCCAATTTTAACCTCTAGGAGTTTTTGTTTTTTGCCAGACAAGCACTGAGGTTTCTGGAAAAGGGGGTTACCCTGGAGTGTTTTGGGATGGATAATTCAGAGCACTGATCACTCCTCCAACTTTGCCTGTGGAGCTGAGCCCTGGGAGCAGGAAAAGCAGGGCTTGTGCACCGTGACTGCCACTCCAGAAGGAGCTTTTCCCTCGAAGGGATGTCTGAACTCCTGCTGGGGAGGAGGAGGTGGAGGGCAGATGGGAAACGTGTGAGCGTGTCCAGAGGCACCAACACATTCTGCTGCAGCTCAGGGCACTCGTGACACAGATCTGGAGAGTTACAAAGCAAGGGGAAATTAAAATCAAAAATGAGAAAATGGTTCAGGGAGATCTATGTGGGCTTTTGCCAGATCATCCATAAATGGCTATTTTTGAACAACAGATTCATTAGTGTGCTAATTGTTATGATAGTTATAACTGGGCAGCCACTGAACTCTGCATTTTTCATCCTAAACCCCTTGTTTGGCAGGCTGGAACAAGTGGGCTGTTGGAATCAAATGCAGGTCAATCTTGTTTTATTATTATTATTATTTTTACAGTCGTCCTTACAAATTGTATCTCCATTACTGTAGATTTAACAATTGGAGTAGGAGGGATGATCCTGTGGGATGCTCAAGTCAGGAAAATTGGGGTTTCACCTGAGGTTTAAAAGATGAGGGAGCCAATTCTAAGAAAGGGGGTGTGGACCTAAAGATCAGGAATTGAGAGGGTCAGACAGCTGAGGGGTGATAGGAAGGGCCAGTGCTTTAAAAACAGGATATAAAACTGTAGGAAAAGGGGTTTCCCAGCACTGCTGCCTGTTGGTATCACTGTACCTCCCTTGTGACTGTTATCAGGGGAAATAAAAGTTCCTCCATTAGTCTCAAAGTGTATAAATAAGAAATAAACCACACAAATCGATGTCAGAAAACTTCTGGCAGCAGCGATGTTTGTGGCATTATTGAAGGATATCCAGGATTTCACACCTAACTTCTGTTTCATTTTATCTTTCAGCAAATTTTATCAAGGAAAGGAAACCCAGACTGCTGATCCCTCCTGAATCTGCTGGCAGTAGCTCATCAGTCACTGTCATCAAGGGAGGTGTCCTGCTCCTGGAGTGTATTGCTGAAGGGCTGTGAGTAATGAAAATGCTGTGCAAACTTAATCACCTTTGGAGGTAGAAATGAGCAAAGGAAAAAGGGATTTTACAAATTGGGCAACAGTTCTAAACTGAGCTCCTGTGCAGAGCTTTTTGTAGCTGTGAAGCAGCACAGAGTGAGTGCACCAGTGGTGTGTTGGTTGTTGCTGTAGCTTGTTAACAAGTAATTATAACCATAGAGTAGTAAGTATGGAATTTTATTTACTGTTCTATTAAAAAAATGGAAATTTTTTTCACTAGTGCTACTTTTGAGATGTTGAGAAACTAAATAGTATCAACATCTGTAAGCCTGTAAACAAGTAATTAAAACCATAGCGTGGTAAGTATGAATTATTTTCTACTGTTCTATTTAAAAAATTGAACACTAGTGTGTTGCACTGCTGGACATGAAAGAAACACGCACATTTCAGAGCAGTAGTTAGGATCACTAGGCAGGATCAGAAAAAGGGGCCTGCCTTTTTTTATTTTCTCATATTTATATCTTTCTTAAGACAATCATGGATTGGTCAATGAGGTTACCACCTCTACAATTTCACAGGATAAAGACATGGTCAATCATCTTTCTCCACTTTAGGAGAAAGGAATGAAAAACAATCCAGAAGTTCAAAACAATCTTGACTGGTTACAAAAACAAGGACTGTGTTTATAGAAAATGCATGAGAACTTCTACTACAGAAGTAAAAACATGGAACACTGCAAAAACCAGGGCGACACTAGTGCTATTTTTAAGATGTTGAGAAATTAAATAGTATCAACATCTTTAAGCTTATAAACAAGTAATTAAAACCATAGTGAGGTAAATATGGATTATATTCTACTGTTCTATTTAAAAAATTGAACACTAGTGCTACTTTTAAGATGTTGAGAAATTTAATAGTAGCAACATCTGTAAGCCTGTAAACAAGTAATTAAAGCCACAGCATGGTAAGTATGGATTATTTTCTACTGTTCTATTAAAAAATGGAAATTTTTTTCACTAGTGCTACTTCTGAGATGTTGAGAAACGAAATGATATCAACATCAGCTTCTGTGCTTCGGTTCACAACCTGTGACTTTTTTTTTCTGGTTTTCCCAATTCAGTTTTACTTCAATGCTCCAAATTATTTGAGATTTTTCAGGTGTAGGGTCTCAGGTTTTTAGAAGCAAAGTTCTTGAGTGATGTGTAATACAAGACATCCTTTAAGGAAAGCTTGGGCCATTGAGGGCAAAACCATCACTGTCAGTTTGAGCAGGAGCTGCTGGCTCAGGTGGGGATGGGAGCCTGGCTGCTCTCTGTGTCCATTCCCCATTAGCCAGAATTTCCATGCAGGATGTTCATTCCATGCTGTTCTCACAAAGGACAGGACATCAAGGGACAAACCCATGGCTGTGTAGGAATTCAGTGGACCAGAATCAGCTGTATTGGTTTGATCCTGCTAAATCCAACAGCAAAGGGCCAACCCCAAACCTTGGGCACTGCCAGGGATCCAGGGGCAGCCCCAGCTTCTCTGGGCACCCTGTGCCAGGGCCTCCCCACCCTCACAGGGAAGAGGTTTTTCCTAAAATCCCATCCAAACCTTCTCTCATTTTGAAGAAAGAATTTCTCTTCTCTCTTGTCCTGTCACTCCAAGCTCTTTTAAATAATCTCCACCTTGCTGACTCCCTTCAGGTAGTGAAAGGATTCATGTAGGGAAGGGTTAAAATAGGTGCTTTACGGTGGGAAATCAGGACAATTTTATCCTTGTTGCAAATAACACAGGACAAACTGAGGGTAAGTAAGGAAAGGGAATGGGAAATGATAAATGGGAAATCAATGTTGAGTGCCACCCTGACAAGGAGCTGTGATTCCCTTCTCAGGCCTGTTCCTGCTGCTGCTCCAGCTCACTCAGACACGAGCCCTGCTTTGCTCTTCCAGTTTCCCAGTTCGTCCCATTTGTCAGCAGAGAAACAGAAAATCTGTGCACCCACAAAACCCCCAGTGAAAGCAGAATCCCTCTGGTTTGGCTGGGACAGAGCTTTGTGTGGAGCAGAGCTTTAAATCACCATCCCCTCGTGCTGGATGTGGAGCTGCAGACTCTGCTTCACACGGAGATAATTCCCATTAAAGGCTCTGCAATTATATTCCCTCCATAAAATCCCAAAGTCAGGATATTTATCTGCCTGCACATGTTCAGGGCATTTTGTTTTTCCACATGGGCTTGAAAGGGCACTGCTGGTGGAAGCTGGCAAGGAGTTGGGTTGGCATTCCTGAAAGGAGGTGAATTGCTTGTCTCTGTTGGATTCACTCCAGGTATCTGCAGCGAGTTTTGCTTCCCTGTTGCAACATTTCCTTGTCTAATTCACTCCCAATCAAGCAAATCTGCCAGCCCACAAACCTCCCAAAATCCACAGTTCTGATTTTAGAGGGTTTTCAATAGGGAAATCACCTTGGAAATACTCAAAATATCGATTTTGGTGTGCGAGCGTGAATATCAGATACAGGAAGAGAAAGCCACAAATGTCTTTCAGTTCCTTTGGAAAAAGGTGGAAAGAAAGAAATGTTTTTGTTTCACTCAAAATTTTCCAGGAAACTCTTTTGAAAATTAATTTTTTTTAACAAAAAGGGTTTTTTTAAAGCAGTCACTTTTGAAAGAAGATGAAGTATTTCTTTGTCTTATCACCAAGCACATCTTTTCATCGAAACCCTTCAAAAACTCAACTTTTAGAACCAAACGTTATTTTTCTTTGCTAAAAGTCCCTTTTTCACCCCAAAAATGATCAGCTTTGCCACATCTCTGCCAACCCATGCTGCCAAATGTCCGCAGAGCATGGAAGCGGATTTCCAGGAACTCAGATCAAGGGCACCCGAGTGCAGAACAGGGAATTAGGGACATTTCTAATCTGTCATTTATTGAAGATGGATACCCTGAGCAATGACAGCGTCAGGAGAGCACAGCCTCAGAGCTGGCTTTGGGACAAGAGCGGGATGAGGGCTCTGGGAGGGAACAGTGGGATATTTGCAGGGCTTAGAGCTCATGGAGCACCAGAATTCCTGGGCACCTGGGGCTCTGTGGCTCCTGCCTGGGCACGGGGCCACGGGGACAGATGGGCACAGCAGGAAGCAGCTCTGGCACTGTGGCCACGTGTCCTGGGCGGCGGCGGGGCCACCAACAACGTCTGTCCCCAATTCTGTGTCACTGCTGGCGCTTTCCAAGGATGGGAAGAGCATTTTGGCCACCTCCAAGAGGAAAGCAGGGAGGGAGGGAGGCAGTGCCATGAGGTCTGGCCCTCCTGGGCTGTCCTCAGGTGCCCTTTTGGAGCAGGATGGGGTGAGCTCCATCCCCTTTCCCGCTGTCCATGCCAGGATACATCCAAGGAATGCAGCCCTGGTGAAAATCCCACTCGCAGGGATTGTGCAGATCAAGGAGCTGTAGAGTAGCTGGAGTTTAAAGTGTAACCCTCAGATATCCCCAGAGTTTTAAAAGGGCTCATAATCCTCTAAAAAACACCTCCCAAATGTTGCACTGTCAAGACACGAAAGAAACACGTGGACTCTTCAGTAGTTAGTCAGGACCACCCAGGCAGGACCAAAAAGGGCCTGCCTTTTTGTATTTTCTTATATTTATATATATTTTTAAGACAATTTTGGATTGGTTAATGAGGTTACCACCTCTATAATTTCACAGGATAAAGACATAGTCAATCATCTTTCTCCACCTTAGGAGAAAGGAATGAAAAACAATCCAGAAGTTTAAAACAATCTTGGCTGGTTACAAAAACAAGGACTGTGTTTATAGAAAATGCATGAGAGCTTCTACTACAGAAGTAAAAACATGGAACACTGCAAAAACCAGGGCAACACCCAAACCCCAGGTGTGAACTCAGCAGCTCTGCCACGTGCAGCATCACAGCAGCTTTTTGCATTCAACTCAAAATCTTCTTTTTTTCCTCTTTGTTCTCAGCCCAACTCCTCATCTCAGCTGGGTCAAGATCACTGGGAACATGCCCAAGGAGGAGCCAGAGACAGAGAATTTTGGGAAGACCCTGAAGATTGACCAAGTGACAGCAGCTGATGAGGGGACGTACCAGTGCACGGCCAGCAACCCCATGGGCAGGGCCAGGCACGAGTTCCACGTGCATGTGGAAGGTGCTCAGTACTCTTTGCTAAAATTCCTGGTTTGGGACAAAAGGGTGGGAGAAGGGAAGTGAAAGAGGCTCTTTGTTCATGTGGCTCAAGCAGCTCCATCAATTTGTGCCAGACTCTTGAATTTGGGAAGGTTTGCACAAAGTGGCACCTCTAAAACCAAACAAAAAATATAAATAATGTTGTTTTTCTTTTCCCTCTGAACCACGAAGGCCTTAAAAAGCAGTGAACAATATAAATATGTGAGCAGGTTCAATACTCTAAAGATGGCAAGGAGTCAAGCAGAGATATTGATGAAATGTCTTGTACTGAGCTGAATGTCAGACAAAAAGATCTAATTATTCTTTTTGCTTTTAAAAACTGTGAGCGTGGCTATTCTGGGCTGGATCAGAGGGGTGTTCAGCTCAAGTCCTTTTCTTTGGTTTCCACTAAAGGTGGGTTCTGAGGGAGGGCTGTGAAAATTCAGTGAGCACACTGTGCCTCCTTCACCCCTTCCTTTGCTGTGATTTTTCTACAGGCACAACCTGAGCTGAGAGTGTTTTCTATAATCCCTGAAAAGTGTCATAAAAGCTGTGATAAAGAGTAAAAAAATATTTTCAACTATTTTTAGCGGTTTAAAAAATGGAAATATGACCCTTTTTGTCACCTCACTGAGTTTCCAAGGCTCCTTTCTCCCTCCTCCCCAAACCTTAAGGTGTGCTCTAGGGGGAGATGCCCTTTCCCAGGAGCCAGCAGAGCTCTGAGGAGTCTTTGCAGAGCCAAAAACTCTCCCTGCCCCTTTCTCTCCTACAAACTGAGAATCCTGAAAACATTTTCCTGATGAAAAATGCTCTGCACTTAAAATATATAAAAAATTCCTGGCAGCTTCACCCTGTTGGAACCTTCCAAGAGCTTCATTTTCATCTGGGCTCCTCATCCCTCAGTGGTTTCTGGATTTCTGATGGGAGAGAAGCACTTGGAGCTCCCTGCTCTGTTTTTGCTCATCACCTGAGGAGAAGCTTTTTCTCCCAGTAGTTGATGGATCCTCTCCATTCACTCCACCCAACCTTTGCTCTCCTCTTTCCCCTGCTGGAAGAGTGGCAGAGGAGGAGCCCAGGGCATGGCAAGTTCTCAGCTGTGGTGGAGGGGAAGTGCTGACTCCTAGAAATCCTTCCAGATGGTTTGGAGCATCTCTGCTGTAGCAGAATATTTTAACAATCTGGCTATGATTTTCTCAGCTGCAAAAAAAATCGATTTCCTTCAAAGAAATTGCAGGAGCTGCAGAAGCCTAAAATACCAGAGAAATAACATTAATTTTGCAGTTTAGAGTGTTGACCTTCTTCTCCCACAGCCTGCAGAGGTAGGAAAACTTCCTGGCAAATTGTTATTCCTGCTTCTTAACAAACAAGTGCTGAGAAAAAGAGAAAAGAAGGGAATAATCCCACTCCAGCCATTGCAATGTGAAAAATCCTTTTTGTTAAATCCATTTTCCATGTGTGTAACTAATGGTGGCTCCTGTCACCTGCAGGGATTCTTCCTATTAAGAGTCACCTCACATCCAAGGTATCAAGGTAAAACTGAGCCCAAACACCGCTGTCTTCTCCAATTTCTGAGCAGCAAATGTCGCTGTCATTAATCAGAGATGGACACGTTCATCACTCCTGCAGGAGCTCCTGTGAGCTCACTCAAGGGCAGATCCTCAGCCTTCATTTCAGGAGGCTTCAGGGAGCCTGTGCTGACGTGGGGGCTCCTCACACCTGACAGGTTCCTCTCACAGGACTCATGCAGGGAGGAGAAAATTAAATATGGAAGAAAAATTATCTGTTGTTAACCCCCAGCCATCCTCAGTGGAGTGCTGGGGTGTAAATCAGGATTTTTCTCTTACTGTGCCACATTTTCTGCTCTTCTTTCTGGTATTTGAGGACCTCAAACCAACACTCCACCCTCCTAAATACCAGTTTTAATGATATTTGCATGCAGCCCACTTGCTAATCCTGGTGAGTCTGAGGGCAAAGATTCAGGCAATCATTACCAAGCATGTGAAAATATCCAGCAAGCAAATTGCTTGACTGTTTGAGCATTTTAATCTCTCTTTGCAAGGGAAGATGGAGCCTGGAATACCTGAGCAAACACGAAAACCCCACTGTTGTTTTTAAAATGAGAGAGAATTATTTAAAAAACCAGCAAAGCAAGCTCACAAATTGTTTTGACTTCAAATGTTTGTTTGGTTGCTGTTTGTAGTTCACCAAACCCGACAGAAAATGAGCATAAAACCTCCAAATCTTGCAGGATCATAATGATCCAAAGTCACTTTGATCTCCACTGAGGCTCCAAGGTGGGCTTTAACAGAAATAATTGTTACAATATAATGATTAATTATAGTAATGGTGTAATAGCTCAGGGCCTTTGCAGTTGTGTCTGGCAATGCTTTTATTGCTCAGCCAGAGCAAAAGAAAAAGAGATGAAATTAATGGGAGGCAGAAGCAGAACTGGGTGTTTTAATCAGGCTCAAACTTTTCTGTTTCACTGGAAAATTGCTCCAGCAGGGATGCAGAGCCCAGGGTGGTATCAGCAGCTGCTGCTGGGCCTGGGCTGGGATGGATTCCCAACCCTTGGGAAGGTGGGAGGAGGGTTTGAAGCGAACTTGGCAAATTGGGGAAGTGGTGTGGGATAAAAAGGATGGGCTCCAGTAAGCACAAGTGCAGAGCAATTCTCACCAGGCAGCACTAATTGGCTTCATCAGCACAGGCTGGGAAATGCCTGGTTGGGTTTGTTGGGAGAATCCACTGCATTGCAAGAGGAGCATCCCTGGGAAGAGTTAGCCTGGCAGAAAAGGCAAAAATCATCCTGGAAAATAGAAAGGAAAGTGTTGTGGGAAGAGACTGCTGAGAACTGAGGAGGCCTCATCTGAATTAAGCAGGTTTACAACATGCATTCTTCAGGAAAGGTCAGGGAGAAGGCAGCAGGGGTGGTCACAGAGCTCAAAATCATGGCCTTTGGGGGAAAAAATTATAGATGTGTTTAATTTAGGAGGAATTACATCTGGGGAATGCACAACAGCCTGCAGAGGAATGGAACTTTCTCCACAAAATTCAGCTGGATGATGAGATGATGGAGAATTGAACTGCAGCAAGGCTGAAGTTGGTCAGATGTCCCAATTTTGTTCCACGCATGGTGAAAACACAGAGGGAGAGGCAGAGGGGAAGGTTTGGATCCTCTGTGGGTGTTTCAGGTGCAGATGATCCTGCTCTGCTGCAGAAGGATGCAGGAGATGCCCTTTTAGATTTCTTTTATTTCTGGGTCTGTCAATATTCTCCATAAAGTCATAAATCAATCAGGAGGAGCAAATTGCTAACTCTTACCAGGAAGGAGAAATGATGCAGTGAAATATTTGCCCTTCCAGGTTAACTATTTGGTTATCCAACCCCTGGATATTGTATTGGCTAAAAGATATGTGTATATTTTATTACAATTTGTGTACTTTAAGGGGTATAGCACATCTGCCATGTGGAAAAGAGGTTCTTCAGCCTCCCTGTGAAATAGAATTTCACACCTGGCAAAATCTCATTGCCTCTGACTTCGCAGCCTCTTCACTTCCTTGGAACACCCACAGCAATCCCAGGGCTGAGAAGGGAAAGCAGTGACATCAAATATCTCACAGGTGGAGAGAGGAAGGGAACCTTCAGGTGGTTTTTATTCAGCCTCTGCCTCCAAAGCAAGGAAATCTCCTGTCTCAGTTTGTGGCAGATTTAGAGGAAAAATTCCAGACCAACAATTTAATCAGAATTGCTAAAATCCTTTTCACCTCCATGCCTTTGACTCATCTTCTCCTGATGAAACCATGGTGTGTATGAGAGAGAAGGAAAAAAGATCTGCAAAACCAAAATATTCTGGTGTTTGCAGAGTTTTGCCCTGGAGCCAAATTCCAGGAAGCTCAACAGATGTGGTCATGTCACTGTGGGGTGGGAAGTGGCACTGAGTGAGGATGGTGGGAGAATAAATTCTGCTGTGTGAAGGAAATGGGATGATTTTATCATTTTTAATAAGCTTTAGTGGCTTGAATTTGTCTTTTTCTGTTGATTAAACCATGCTTGGCTGCTCTCCTCTGGGAATGCTGCTCTGGGTGTGGAAATGCATCACATTTTAGGGATTTTTTTTATAAAAAATCTGTGTGGATGTGAGCAGTGATGTTTTGGTTCAGCATATCTCACTGATAACATCTGTTGATGCATTACCAGGCAACAGCTCCGTTAATCTTCAAAGCATTTAATGAGCATTAACTAATGAATCCTCACGTTTTCCCTGCATTAGCTCACCTTTTCTGACAGGGGAGAGGCCCAGTGAGCTGCTCAGCACTTGTGGAAGAGGCAGTGTCAGGTCTGGTGTTAAAATCTCTAAATTTGGTGCCTTTCAAGGGGAGATGATGAATTCAAGGCTGTGTTTTGGGCTGAGGCTGCCCACTGCAGGCTCAGGACCTGTGTTCAGTCAATAAATGAAGCATTTAGGAGATAAACTCTATTTTTCTCCCCTTCAGTTCCATCTCCTCATCATGGATGTGTTTTTCCAGCGAGGTTTGGGTACCTGCTGCTGATGCAGAGCCGAGTTTTCCCAGAGCCTCCCTGGAATAGCTGGGAAGGGAGAGCCCAGGGAATGCAGCAGCACAAGGCTGCTCCTCTACCACCACCCTGTGGGCACCCAAACCTCTCATCCCCAGCCATGAGTGAAAGTTTTATCATTGCTAAATCTGTTATCTGAATCTGAATACACGATGGCAAAACAGGAATCGAGGTGATGGTGCCTTTGCTCAGCACAGGGAGAGGGGCAGGTGCTGAATCCTGTGCTGGAGCTCTGTCACTCCCAGGAAAGGTGGTGGGAGCCTCTTGCTCTGTTAGTGTGGATACACAGAATCACAGGATGATTCTATGAAGGTGCTTTATTGAAGCGCTGGAACCCCGGGGTAGGACACCCAAATCAAGAGTTCAACATGATTCCAAAATCGAAACATTTTTATACATAACTCTCATATGATCATTTGTTAANGCTAATTTTTATGTTTTTATATTTTAAAATATATATTTCATATATTTGTAGTCCTGCAATTCTTCAGTGTAGAACTCTAAACTCCATCTCCAGTGGCAGCTGCTGCTCTCCCATTTTGCTCAGACACAACAATTCCTCTCCAGGCCTGGCACTCAAGGACACCTGACTGTCCCAGGCCCTGAGAGATGGAAACAAAAGTGAGTTGGGGGGAGCAAACTTGGGGTAAATGACTTCATTAGCTGGAGCTGTAATTGGAAGATGAATCCCCAATCTGCAAATAGACCAAACTTATAAAAGTGTGAAACCCATGACCGTCTATTTTTGGTTTGTCTGCCCAAAATGTACCTGAAGGCNGTTTGAGCTGGATGGATGTTCACACCTTGCTTGCCTTGCTGAAATAATCTCACCTTAATTCATAAATCACACTCACATCTGAGGGTGCTTGTGGAAATGCTGAGCCATTCCCTCTTCCCAGCCTCTCCCCTCCCAAGTTTCCCACTTGGATAAACACTGCCCATTCCTGCACCCTGCCTGGCACTCACCGAGCCTGCAGGACATGACTGGAGTGTGCTGATGCTGATTTTGCCTTTCCCGACATTGGAAATACAAGGGGAAATACTTGGGGAATACAAGGAATCCAGCTCAGCCGCGGGATGGGAAGTGTTGGTGGAGTTTGCCATCTCCTGGAGGATCCCAGCAACAGCACAGGCACAGACTTGAGCTGGGACTGTGATGCCTCAGGATTTTAGCTTTTATGTTTTTCATAGCTAATTTTTATGTTTTTATATTTTAAAATATATATTTCATATATTTGTAGTCCTGCAATTCTTCAGTGTAGAACTCTAAACTCCATCTCCAGTGGCAGCTGCTGCTCTCCCATTTTGCTCAGACACAACAATTCCTCTCCAGGCCTGGCACTCAAGGACACCTGAGTGTCCCAGGCCCTGAGAGATGGAAACAAAAGTGAGTTGGGGGGAGCAAACTTGGGGTAAATGACTTCATTAGCTGGAGCTGTAATTGGAAGATGAATCCCCAATCTGCAAATAGACCAAACTTATAAAAGTGTGAAACCCATGACCGTCTATTTTTGGTTTGTCTGCCCAAAATGTACCTGAAGGCCCTTCAATCAATAGAACTGCTTTTTATTCCCTTAATTCAGTCTGACCTCTGTTTCAGGTAGCCCCAAAAGGCATTAACTGATCCCTGCTCTCTTTTCCAGAGCCTCCCCAGTGGCTGAAGAAGCCCAAGGGTGGGGTCTTCAGCGTGGGGACAAACCTGGTGCTGCTGTGCGAGGCCATCGGGAACCCCGAGCCCAGCATCCAGTGGAAGCTCAATGGGATGCCCATCGATGGTAGGTGCAGGGGCCTGGCTGCTCCTCCAGCTCCTGCCCAGGGGGGATGTGGCTCTGTAGGACCCGCTTGGAGGGGACCCACAAACCCTAAAGAGCTGCCTGATGTCTGGTTTGGCACCTCTTTAGGTGTTTATTTACTTGAGTTAATGTTGAACTGGGATCTAGAAGAGGGCAGTGGTGAGCACTGCACTTGTGGAGCAGTGGTACCTTTGAGGTGTTGCCTCTGCCTCTCCTGTAATTCTCCCATCTTTTGGGGATCTGGGGCAGCTTGAGAGCTCCTTTGTGTGTCTGAGTAAGCCCAAGGGGCTGGGGAGCACTGATGTAGCACTATTATTATTATTACTATTATTATTATCATCATTTTTGGAAGTCTCTGTGAGGAATTTACTGGAATTTGGTGCTCTGGAGCACTTTCCTCAAGCCATGGGACTGCTGGCAAAGGCAGAGCCCTGGAACTCTCCAGCTGTTGGCCAAGGTCTTGGTTTGATCCTCAAGATGAGCTGTCCTTTGGCTTCCAAGCAGTGAGGAGAACCTGGGAGCTCCCCAGTGATGGTGTTCCTCCAGCTCCTGACAGGATCTGGTGTTTTGCAGGCAGGACCTTCCGAGGGAGGGTCTCCACCCGGGAGATCAGCCTGACCAACCTGCAGCTGCAGGACAGCGCCGTGTTCCAGTGCGAGGCCACCAACAAGCACGGCACCATCCTGGCCAGTGCCAACATCAACGTCCTCAGTGAGTGCCCCGGGCTGGCCCCTCCCTGAGAGCACATCCAACAGCCCCAGGGTGAACCCTCAGAGCAGCCTGGACCTTGTCACCATCTCATGGCTCCTTGGGAGTGGCCCTGGATTTTAAGAAATATTGTCCGAATTTCTGCAGCAAGTCTTACCATGGGCAGTGTTCTGTGTTTAGCACAGACACTCCTGAGCTTTGATAGATTTTAAAAACATGGTTGTGGTTGGGCTCAAAAACTCAAAAATTCAAACACGGTGAAACCTCTGGGGGCTGAATTGTGACCACAACTCTGGCTTTGAATTATTGTGTTTTTAACCTTTGATTTCAGTTGTGATGCTCAGCCTATTCTTTGAAGAAAGGGAGTGAGGGGAATTTATTTAATAAAAAACATCTCAGGAGGCAGCAGAACTGGGTTTGTTTTCTCTCCTGGATGTTTCAATTTCTGACATGTCCAGCAGCAAAACCCTCTTTGTCAGTGGAGCTTATGAGATCTCAGTGCAACTCTCCCAAACAGCTGTGAAATTCCCATTAAACACCTCAGCCTCTCATCCTTGCTGGAAGAGGGGGTGATGCAGGGCCAATATTCCCATTCCCAGTTCTGAAATGCAGTGCTGCTCACCTTGCACTCTCTCCTGCAGATATTGCCCCCCTGATCCTCACCCCAGACGAGGAGAATTACGCCACGGTCGTGGGTTACAGCGCCTTCCTGCACTGCGACATCTTCGCCTCACCCGAAGCAGATGTCAGATGGTAAAATACTGGAAATTGGGTTTTTTTCATGGGAAACAAGTTCTACAGGCTCCCCCAAGTTTGAAAAGTCTGCTGGTTACTATTTCTGTGGAGTTAAGAACAGAAATTTGTAACAAACCTGGATATAATGTAAGTTTTCTGTGTTTAAATGCGCTTTTAAGAGTTCTGAAGAACTGGTTTGTAAAAAATGAATTCATGGAAGTCCCCAATACCTGTTTGAGACAAATGCCAGGCTATACATTAAGAAAAAACATGTTTATAGCCAAATCCTGCTGCAGCTTCATCAGTTTAATGTTGACAACTCTTCAAGTTTGGACACATTATTGAGGTGGAAACGCAGGGACTCACAGAACACATTTACCTGGACATGGTTCCATGGGTTTGGAAATCACAGGATTGTCACAGCAGGTGACAGGTGCAATAAAATTGCAGGTGGCAGCTGTAGATTAAAGACTGAGTATTTTAAAGAACTTTTTAGACACTGTGAGTTTGGTGTGCAGGACTCTTTAAATCCCTTTATGATTTGCTGCACGTGGATAAAGCCTCACTAATCCTGACTTCAACTGCTCAGTGGCAAAGCTGAATCCCAAAATTCCCCTGCAACAACCCCTAACCATGAACTAACTCTTCCTGCAGTAACCCAGGCCTGGTTTTATCATCTTTAGGACCAAGGATGACAGCATAGAGCCCCTTTCAGCGTATCGTTACCAACTGAACAAGAATGGAACCCTGGAGATTAGGGACACCAAGAAGGAGGATTCGGGGTCCTACGCCTGCTGGGCTGCAAATCCTGTGGGGAAAGGAGCAATCACTGCTAATCTGGATATAAGGGGTGAGGTCTCACTTGAAAACAGAAAAAAAAATCACAGCTGCTAAGGTTTTATGTCCACAATTTTTCAGGAAATCTGTAATGAGTAAATATTCAGCCCAGGATACAGATTTGTTCTGGGAATTCAGGAATTCTCTGGCTATCATGACCTGAAGTTGTCACAGGTCTCAGATATGTGCAGCCTGTAAAATAGTGCAAATTTTCAGCTGGATTTCTCCATGCTCGCACATGGTGCTCATTTTTTTCTGGATGCTTGCAGAAGCTGCACAAGCCACCAAAAATTTGCATTTACACATTATATTGAAAGGATTTTCCCTCCTTTTTGTCACTGCCCTGTTACACTCAGGGCAGGTTCTTGGCTGACCCTTGGGAGCTCTCCCTGTGCTCCTGGGCTTGGTGGGGTCCTTGTTGATCCAGATATTTTCCTGCTTCTCCCTCAGCTGTGGGATTCCCCCTTCCCTAAAATTCCTTCCCTTGTGTTGATCAGAAGGCACATCCCAAACTGGATTAACTCCCACAGTGGACACCAAAAATGCTGCAGGGTGCTGCTGGTTGAAGGACTTTGCACTGGCCTTTTTTGCCTCTTTGTTGATAAATATTTGTAAAGAGAGCAAAAAAAATTCCTCAGATGTGTTTTCTTACAAATTTCAGATCCATCCCTTGCACTGCAGCTCTGTTTTAGGGGATTTGTGTGGTTGGTTGTCAGGAGGAGTTTTCCTTGAGGAGTGTGATGGCAGTGGGCACACAGGTGGTGTTTAGTGGGTTTTATACAAATTTATTTAGGGTTTAGGGCTTACCAATAAAAAAAAAAAAAACTTAAATACTCAATTAGCCAAGTCCTCTAAAGGCTCTCTGATGTAGGTTTGCTGTGACAAACTTGAGGAAAAATCCCACTCTTTGTGTTCATTTCCACCCACTCCCTTGGCTTTGGGATTTTTACAGTGATAATAAACATGAAAGTGTACAATGAAATTCTCACAGAGCAACATTTCACTGCAGAAATAAATTCAGCTAAATGCTTTCTTCTCACTTATTCATCTGTTTCTGCCTTCAGATTACAGTCAATTAAAAGAACAAACTTGATGGCAATAATTTTTTGTCACTTGACTTTAATAAGCTTGTAATTTTTCTTGGATCATTGCCAAAGCTTATTTCAAATGGCAATTAGACATAAAAATCATATTCAAGCCTTTTTTTTATCACCCATTTCATGACAGGCTGCTAACAAGGATTTTCACCTGTGACTTTTTTTTTGTGGATTATTTTGGTGGATTTTTTTTTTTTCTGGAGCTCTTTGGTTTGGAGCGAACGAAAAAATGTTTCAAGATAAAAAATATTTCAAGATTAAAAAAAAGTTTCGAGATAAAAACAGTGAAATCCTGGCAGATACCTATTTCAAACCCCACCATCCTTCACTTGAAACGTTTGTATAGATAACAAAACTAAAGACATGATTGCTGCTCCTGAGGTTGATTTGTGTAGATGAAGTGCTTGGTGAAAATTTGATGTAATAGTCCCTCTCTTTCCTAATCAAAGTGTTTTTTCTGTGATCAATCAGACGCTACAAAACTTGCTGTTACTCCGAAGAACCCGCGAGTGCTGAAATCACATTCGATTTTATTGAAATGCCAGGCTGAGTACGATTCCCACTTGAAACACAGCTTTAAATTATCCTGGAGGAAGGATGGAGATGAGCTGCCAGTCAACAGCACGGAAGGTGGCAGGTGAGTGGGGAAGGAACAAGGCTGCTCTTGATCTCAGCTGGATAATCTGCTGTGGTGATGGAGCTGGAGTTTCATGGAACGTGAGCCTTAATAGCTTGAAATGCAAATTTATGTCTGCAAAGAATTCTTCATGCGACCCGTGAACAGAGCTGCATTTTATACACATCTAAATAGAAATAAATGCACCAGTGTGAGTTTTGAGCCAAATGGGTTTGGGGTTTTATAAGTCTGTCACCATCAGAGCAGAACAAAAGTTATATATTAATATATATATATATATTTTGTAGATAACATAAACGTTGGTCCAACCCAAAACCACAACCCTGACCCCAGTGCAGGTAGATCCGCAGATCGTCGTGAATGAGANATTTTGTAGATAACATAAATGTTGGCCCAACCCAAAACCACAACCCTGACCCCAGTGCAGGTTTATTCTCCACTTCAGTGGAATCAGTATTTTCTTATAGTTTGCACTTACTTGGCCAAAACAAAGTCTTTGCAGTGTTGAAGTGATGGTAAACAGGTTTCAGGGATTCTGCCATAAATTTTTTCTACACGTGAGTTTAGGATTTGTAGGTCCGGGCTGAATTTTGCCCTATTTTTGGGTTTTCATTGGCCTCAAGGGGCTGGAGCTCAGCCATTATTCCATAGGAGGAGTCCCAAAGGGGGCAATCAGATGTCTTTATTAATTACCACAGGAGAGAGATGATTTTCGAGATGCTGGAGAGGCTGAAAATCCTGCTGAGCCCTTGCAGGGAGGGGAGGAAGTGCCAAGGAAATTCCGTGTCTGTCAGAGCCCATGGCCTTGGATTCATGGCAGCTTCCCTGGTGCTTTGGACATGACACAAGTGCCTTGGGAATGNTTTGGCCAAAACAAAGTGTTTGCAGTGTTGAAGTGATGGAAAACAGGTGTCAGGGATTCTGCCATGAATTTTTCCTACACGAGTTTAGGATTTGTAGGTCCAGGCTGAATTTTGCCCTATTTTTGGGTTTTCATTGAACTCAAGGGGCTGGAGCTCAGCCTTTATTCCATAGGAGGAGTCCCAAAGGGGGCAATCAGATGTCTTTATTAATTACCACAGGAGAGAGATGATTTTCGAGATGCTGGAGAGGCTGAAAATCCTGCTGAGCCCTTGCAGGGAGGGGAGGAAGTGCCAAGGAAATTCCGTGTCTGTCAGAGCCCATGGCCTTGGATTCATGGCAGCTTCCCTGGTGCTTTGGACATGACACAAGTGCCTTGGGAATGCTCAGTTTCCCTCAAACTTTACAAAAATTCCATCATAAACCCCATATCTTTGTCTCATTAATGACGTGCCAAAATCCTGTGTCCTACACACTCATCCAGTGCATCTCAATGAGGTTCTTTTCAGAGCAGGATTGCCAGGCCAGCCTCCAGCCACGGAGGCTAAATTGCCACAAAATACAAATAATAGTTCTCAGCAGAGTGTAGAACAGAGCCGCAATCACATTTTAATGCAACAGGCCCAGTGTGCAGCTATTTAATGAAAATATCCCATGCCAAGTTCTTTTCGGAACAATTTTTCGGAGAACAATGTCTGTGTGTCGTGTTTATCTTACAGACTTTTCTCGTTTTATCACCTCTTTGTTTTGGCCCTGCAGGATAATTCTGGACAGGGACACCCTGTTCATCTCCAGTGTGCTCCAGGAGGATCAAGGGCTTTACACGTGTGTGGCCAGCACTGCCCTGGACACGGCCGAGGCCGAGGCGCAGCTCATCGTTCTGGGTAAGGGCGATTTTCCCGCTGTGGGAACAGCTCCTTGCAGCAGGAATTGCCACTGCAGCACTTCTGCTTCTTTGCTGCTTTTCACAGAGCCTCAATAACCCAATTTCACAGAGCCTCTCACTCCTTAACCTCAGCTCTGCTGTCCTTTATCTCCGGCAGTGGCGATGCTGACACAAACTCGATTTATTTTCATTTTCTTGTAGTAAGATGAGGCAGCATTTTTTGTCTCAGTTCAGTGGCTGCAGGAGTTGCCCAGGCTGGAAGGTGTAAGAGCATATTAAGAATGGTTCTGCTGCTGCTTTGAAGTCCTTGGCCAGTCCTTCACTTCACTATTGGACTATTTTTTGGAATTGGACAATGTTTTGAAGGCCATCAGGCCAACATTTGGATGTGCAGCTCCTCAGAAGACCAGTGCAAGTTAAGCACCTAAAGGAATTAATTATCTCTGTGAACCTGAGCATGAATGATTGTCCAGGGGCAAAGAGAAGAGAAGAGCCTTGACACCCTGGGTCTGAAGTTTGGCCTTGTGTGAGCATCCTCACAACCTTCATCCCTCCCTGAAGGACCACTTGGAATGCAGAGGATGAACTCGTGGAGGGCTCTGCACCTGCTGCACCCAAGGCCAGCAGCCAAAATTCTGCATTTTGGTCACAATTTTGGCCAGCCTGGTCTTGTGGAAGGTGTCCCTGCCCACAGCAGGGGGCTGGAATTTGATAATCTTCAAGGTTCCTTCCAACTCAAACCATTCTGCCACTTTATGATTCTCTGACAGCTTTGCGTCATTTTAATTACATTTATTTTTGCTTCATTTTACATTTTTAGTTATTTCTGGCAGTGATTGCAGCAAGAAATAAGTCAATCTGCCCTTCAAGATGCTTTTCCACTTTAAAGGAGTGATATTTTTTCAGTAAATAGGAAATTAGGAAGATGCTGTGCACATTATTTATGGTGCTGTGTCCTTCAGTGCTGTATAATTCAAAATGTTTGTAGTTTATTCGTTAGTTCACTTATGAAAATTTCATAAAGCACTTTATTCCTTTTTAAAAAGGTGATTTGCAGGAGAAGAAAAGCAATTTTGTGCTCTTTTCCCTTGTTTATTTTATATGAGAAAGGTCTTGGTGAATTAACAACATCTGTTATTTTCCAAGTGAAAAATTCAGGTTTTTGCAATCAAGGACTTGTGGGATGACTAAAGAACTAAATGGAGACATCAGAATAGGGGCAACTCAGAGTCAAGTAAATATTCAGTTAGAATAATTCTAATTTGTTGTGTGTTTAATGAACAGGTAGAGGGCTGAGTATCTTTAAGATGCACCATCACCATCTTTAAATTCATATCTCGAATTTTAACCAGCTTTGCTCCAAGGACAAAGCAGCAAAATGCCCATAGATCAAATTGTGATTTCCTGATTTTTTACCGGGCACAAGAGAAACAGGGAAAGAAATGCAAAGAAAAGAAGAAAAAAATCAAATATAAACTTTTTAACTTCTTGATGTTAGAAGACAACTCACTATTGTAATTTTTAAAAAATCAGTACAAACACAATTAATTTCTTTCACAATGACAAAGATGGTCTTGGTGGTGGAAATCACTGGTTTTCCTGTAAGAAATGACACTGCCAGCCAAAAGTTTAGTTGGGACAGCATGAGTTGAGCTGGCAAGTGGTGAATTTCTCAGTTTTCTATTAATTTAGATCCCCATGGCTGGGATAATGAATATTCTCCTTTCACTCACACCCTAAAAGGCCAAATTCAATCATTCAATTCAGGGCTGAGTCACCTTCTCCCCCTCTGGTTTGTCCCAGGGTAAATCCAAGTGGTGCTGACAACATCCTGCTCAGAGCAGTGTTGATATCCATAAATGATTAAACTGATCTTGGGTTGATTTGGGAAGAAAGATCTGTTGCTGCAAGCACAGCAATGAGGATGCAGTGAATTTGAGAATGATTTTGTGTTTATAAGGAAAAAATCAGCACCAGAAGATTCAGCCTGGTTTTCTGTAAGAAAATGGGTCTTCCAAAGCAATTCTCACTTTTCACAATTTGTCCATCTTGAAATCAAGAGGTGTTTCACCACCATCTTCACTGACTGTGCTGTTCCAAACCTCTGGAAAAAGGCCAGGACAAACAGGAATACCTTGCTGTGCTCCTGACACTTCTCCTTTATTTCCCAGATGTTCCTGACCCACCAGAAGACCTCCAGCTCTCGGAAAACCAAAGCCGGAGCATTCGACTCTCCTGGAAAGCTGGGGCCAGCCACAACAGCCCTGTTAATGGTAGGAAGGAGGTTTTAGCTTAATTTTTAATGCTTTTCAGAATTCTGGCACATCCTGGTTGTCACAGGACACAAACCCTGCTGATGGCCAGATCTGATCACTGTAACTATGACCATTCATCTGCTGTAAGTTCATTTCCACCCACGCTGCTCACACTAAGTTGGTTTATAAATATATTTTTCCTTTGTTTTTTGTCTCTTTTCCTGCCCAGAGTCGATTATAGAGTTTGAGGAGAACCGCATGGAGCCGGGGAGGTGGCAGGAGCTCAGCAGAGTGCCAGGCAATGACACCACAGCCCTGCTGTCCCTGGCCCCGTACGTGAATTACCAGTTCCGTGTGGTGTCCGTGAACGCCGTGGGCAGGAGCCGGCCCAGCAAACCCTCCCGGCGCTATGCGACCCCTCCAGCTGGTAAACCTGGCTCTACTTTCCTAAATATTCATGTTTTCAGTGTTTTTTTGGGAATATCTGTGGCCTTCTGTGCTCCAGAGGGCGTGGAGAAATCAGGGTCGTTCGCACTGCTCGGTGGCAGCCTCAGGGATTATTAAAAGTAGGAATTACCCCCAGCTGGGTCAGGAGATGGGAATAACCCTCAATAATTTCGGTGGGGCAAGTGACCATTTAAATTATTACCTAAAGCAGTGGATTTTCAGAGAGGTAAAGTCAGCTGGAGGATGTCTCGTGACGAGCTGTATTCTGATTTTATAGATATTTATGAGATGGGAACCCTGCTGGGTTGAATTCTGCAGTGATTGGTCAAAAAGGGCAGCCCAGCAGTTGCACATCAAATGTCCAGGCGTTGTTTTGAGCATTTGATGTGCAGTTAGAACAAATTGAAATTTTAATGACCCAACTTGATGTGCTGCATGAAATTCCTGAGGATGCCAAAGGGAGGAGTCCACGCTGCTGGGTTTTCCTGCACCTCCAGCACCTCACTCTGCTGATTTTCCACCCTTTGCAGCTCTTCATGGATAAAGAGCTGCTGGAGAAGGGCTGGGTTTACAGGGAGCCTTTCAGGAGCACTGAGCTTGTCAGAAATCGCCATTTACAGAGCATTCACTGGGGCAGAAAACGTTGTCTCCCTGAAAGTAATTTTAGAGGCCAACTGTTCAGCACAGCATTTGCATTCCTTGGCATTTTTCTCTCTTTTACTTCAATTTCAGGTCCTTCTTCAGCTTTCCAGCTGCATGTGTCCCTCTAACGATGCACCTTCTGTTTGCTGTGCCCACAGGGAGAAAAATCTCTTCCTCATAATCCCCCCACATCTGGTGCTTTCAAATCCAAAAGTCACAGCTCCATGTTAGCTGGTGGCTCCAACCACCAGGGGCACTTAGGAACCCAAACTGCATAAACGAAGTGTTTGGGTCCCATCAGCTTTGCTGATCCAAGTAATCCATCTTGTGAACGTTTTTTGTTTAAGTGCCTGTCACTAATAGGGGAATTTCGCATCCTTTTTTGGCATTTAAATGTTAAATGCAAATAAATGGGATGTGCACACTAACCCTGTCACCTGTGTGCTTTCAGCTCCAGATAAAAACCCAGAGAACATCCGAGTTGAAGCTTCTGAGCCCAATGAAATGGTGATGAAGTGGGAGGTAAGGCAGGATCAGCAAATCCTATAGGAACCATTCTTTATTCTTCTGAAAGGTGAATTTGACTTTAAAGTATTCTGGATTTTCACCCCCTGTGTCATTTTTGTTCCAAAAGACTGGTTTTTATGTCTGACTTCACACGGTATTAAAAAATACAGAAGTCCTGTAAAGCATTGTGAGAATTCACCAAAATTTGCTCTTCTTTGCTTCTTGTGTGCAAGGAACTGCTTCAAATAATTGTGGGCTTACCCTGCTCTGCAATTAAAATTACCAAATCCTGGGAGGGGATGGGTGGCTCATGGCTTCTGCCCTTTCAGCCTGGAAGTTTAAAAACGCCACAGATCCCTTGCCCAGGAGAATGTGAGTTTGAATTTTTACACCAAGAACTAAAGGGATGTGGATAAACCTCCGACGCCTGTGATGTGCATCAAAGGAATTCTGTAAAAGTCTTGGGGATGGTTCCCAGACTTCAAATTTCCTGGGTTTTAAGCCTCGAGCTTCTGTGCCAGCAGTTGAGTTATGTATTCCTTCATTCAGCACAAATATCCACAGCTGTGGAAGGGAGCAGATTTTTGTTGAGGCTGGAATTACACAGAATTTTCATGAGATTTACTCCTCAATCTGCTGCTCCCAGCAAAGAACAACAAATGTTTCCCCAGTGGGACGTCATGGTTTGGGGTATGATTGAGATGGCCCTCAAGATCCGTGGACTTGGATTTGAATGGGATTTTTAGCCCAAGGTCAGGGGAGGCAATTCTGCCTCTCAGAAAAAGTTGGACTTGATGACCTTGGAGGTCTTTTCCAACTTTAATGAATCAGTGAAATGCAAAGATTTAGCTCCCAGTATGGTAACTGGGAAATACTGAGATGGCCAACACATCTTTGAGCACCAGGAAGTTCATAATCACTGCTCGGGCAGGGCAAAAGTGGAAGTGAAAGCTGAGCCTGAAAGGAGAGAATGGGATGGAAAGGCTTTGTCAAATCTTGTTGAATCATTAAAATGTTGTTAAACAGGATATTCATTTATTTATGGCATTTCCTGTGTGCTTTTCAGAGGAACTGCTGGGCTCTGCACATGCTATTTCTGACAGACAGAGGCTGCAGAATGATGTTAATCTGCCTATTTTGGATTAAGAGACCAGCTGAGCTTTATTGACTGGGTTTTCAGCCAAGGATTTGCAGCTTTAAGGGAGATCAAAATAAGAGTCAAGCAGTGCTGCAATTTAACTCTATACGAGAAATCATTTTTTTAGTAGGAACTTTTTATTTCTCCAGCTTCTCTTGCAAATCCCATTCCTTAGGAACTTTGCCATGCAGGTGGTGCCTGTGAGAACGCTGCCCAATCTCCCAATTCCTGTGCCAAAGGCATCCCAAAGGTCCTCACAGCAGAGCAGATCAGGGGAATTTTTGCAGATCCCCCAAATTTAGGTCTTCCTGAGCATAAGGAGCATCAAAAGGGGCATCACTTTCTGCTGATAATTGATGCCATTTCTTGTCAGACCTCTTGGATACAAACCAGCTATTAAATATTTCATATTTACATATATTTAAATATTATTAGAAGTGGGCTATGTGGTGGGAGACGCCCACAGCTGTTTCAGTGTGTAGTTTTTTTAGTAGAGTAGGTGATTATTTAACTTTCTTAATTAAAGTAGTGCACTTTCAGAGAAATAAACCCAACTTGAGCATGTCTCATGACAAGCTATTGCTCTACATCTCCTAATATTTTATAAATTCGTGTTAATTAGCTGGAAACCCTGCTGGGATGAATTCTCCAGCTGATTGGTAAAAGCAGAGAGGCCCAGCAGTTGCACATTAAATGTCCAGGCATAACTTCAAGCATTTGGTGTGTGGTTGGAACAAATCTAAATTTTAATGACCCAGCTTGCTGTGCTACATAAAATGCAAATTTTATCTCTGCTAAAAGGCACACACAGCCCTTATGCCAAACTGTGCAATTCAGCTGTGCTGTAGGCACATGGTTTTGCATCACACAGGAGAACCTGTGGCAAAACAAAACCTGATGTATGTAGGATGCAGAAGTATGGCTGCTAGCAATGAATCTTGGATTTTAATCCAAGCCTTTCACCCTCCTTTCTCTTGAAGTCGTGATGTTGTTATTCCAGTCATCTTCAAATTAAAACGACAGCAAAAAGTCAAAGTTTGGGGTTTTTTGCCCCGGTGTTGTAACACACTGTCACGATCCGCTGGTACCAGCGGGGGTCGTGATGGTTCGTTAACTGAATTTCAGAGTGCAAAGGAAACAGGGACAAAATATTTTATGTTTAAACCAAAATCAAAAGTACTTTTATTGAGTGCCAACAACATGATTTATGTGATAAAAGAGGGAGAGAGGGAGAAAAAAAAAGAGAGAGAGAGAGAGTGAGATAGAGTTGTGTTATCGCTACCGCGGCACAGCTGGAGCCCTCGTGGCCCGGTCCCAATAGATGCGTCTTCGTCCATGGGGAGATCTCGAAGGGGTCTTCTCAGAGAATCTCTTTATAGTCTTTTCAAAGGTGAGGAGCAGCTCGCCAACAGGTGAGGCAATTCTCTCCAGGAGCGGGGTGCAGCAGGCTGAGGGGTGCAAAGGCGAGGGGAAGCCGGCCAAGAGGTGGGGAAATGAGTCCCATTGTTTTGGGGCAGTGGTACGAGGCAGGAGTACAGGACGGAGCGTTTCTGTGCAGCTCTTTCTGCCATGGCAGCAAGAATGACACAGTTTACCGTGGAGTTTGTGCCAGTTACACTTCTGCACTGGGCAGGCATCCCACCTTGATCTGGCCCAGACCTTCCCGTGCAAAAGTCCTTCCTCCCCTCTTGGGGGTCTTTGGGTGATCAGTCTTTAGTCATTTCAATCGTCATGAGGCAAATGACAGATGAGGGGCTTCAGTCCAGTCTCTTACACACACATTCCAAAATTATCCCCCCTCCACCTGGCTGCTGTTTTGTGATTACAGCAAAGATCTCTTTTAACTTTTCCCCAGCCACTGAAGCCCCTGGAAAGGAACGGGCCGGGGCTGGAGTACAAAGTGAGCTGGAGGCAGCGGGGCGTGGGGACCGACTGGAACGAGGAGCTGGTGGACAAGCACTCCCTGAGCGTGAAGAACGTGCCCACCTTCGTGCCCTACGAGATCAAAGTCCAGGCTGTGAACGATTTAGGGGCTGGCCCAGAACCAAATGTCACCATTGGATATTCAGGAGAGGATGGTGAGTAGCAGGAACTTCCCTGGAAAAATGGAGGTTTATTAAGCTGCAAAACGCTTGGATTGGAGTGATGGATTAGGCAGCCCAAAGCTGCTGGAGTGCCAGTGCTCTGCCTGCTGGGCTCCAGGAGGCGTGGATGTGACCCGTGCTGGGTGTCTGGATGCCAGCCTGCTGGAGTGTGAGGGGTTTTTTTGGAAAGGTCACTTGTGCTCTCATTAATCTCAGTTGTTGGCTTAGTCTGGGTACTTGTTCAAAGGCCACAGTCCATGAGAAGTCTCTGAAGTGTAGCACTCGTGTTGTACTTGGTGGGGAAAAAAATCTCTGGGCTCTCTGAGGCTTGACCCAACAGTTTAGCTCTGTCAGAAGTTAAATACTGTGACAATTAGGGACAAACTCCCAGGCACTGGGCATTCAAGTGAATCTACAGACAATGCCACATTCCTGTGTGTGCTGGTGTTACCTTGTCTATGAGTCTCTGAAGAATGTGTCATCTTCTCCAGCCTGGGTTTCTGTCCCATGGTTTTCCATGGCTCCCAGGTGGAGTTTGAGTTCTGGAATTGGACTTGGTGGTGGTCAGTCAGGAGAACCCCCACTGCCCACCCAGAGGTGGGAACAGGAAGGTTTGGTGGTGCAGAATAGCAAGAACAAGAAGAAAGAAACTTCACAGCATGTTCATTTTCTTTGTCTGTCTGTGATGAGTCTAATTTTACATCTACCAGTGGAAAATCTTCCTTGCAATTCAGTTGTCAATGGATCAAGGCCGCCTTTTTTTCAGGCACTGTAATAGCTCTCTGTGTTATGCAGTGATTAAAATCCTACTGTTTAATGAGCTTAGTTGTAAAATGAAATTGATTATAAAAAAAACCTTTATGATTGCCTTCTTGAGTGCCGCGTTAATCATTTTTTTTATTCTTCTCACTGCTGTAAGCATTGCTTGAAACAGGAAATCATAAATACTGGTGTAGAAATTCATGTGTCCCAGCGCACATGTATCCCAACCCTCAGCAGAAAAATATGGCAAAATAATGTTTATTGGCCCATTCCACCCACTGGATGCAGGTGGAATGGCTTTTTGCTTGCCTGCAGTGAGACTGCGTGAAGAGGCACAGCTGGAGCTGGAAAGCCAAGCCCTGGAGCTGTGAACAGTGTGAATCTGAGCTCTTGGAAATGTCTTTAACACCTGGGACTTTTGTTTTTACAGTTCCTGATGCTGCTCCTTCGGGCGTGTCGGTGGATGTTTTGAACAGCACCCTGGTGCAAGTCTACTGGCTTGGGATACCAAGGGACAGAGTTCGTGGGCACTTAAGAGGCTACAAGGTTACAAATTTCTCTATAAATATTTGTATATAGTTGAATAAATTATTAAATGGGTCCCAGATTGCAATCTCTCATTTTTGGGAAGGTGAGAGAGATCATGATCATGTTCAGCCCCATCCAACGTAATTTATATGAAATCCCAATCTCCATGCAGGTCAGCTGGTGGAAAACAAAAAACAAGCTGGATGGAAAGAGGCATCACCCAGAGAAACACTTCCTGACGTTTGTGGGAGACAGGAACACTGGGATGATTCCTGGACTGGATCCCTTCAGTGAATTCCATGTGACAGTTTTGGCTTTCAACTCCAGAGGAGATGGCCCCGAGAGCTCCCCCGTGATGTTTGAAACTCCAGAAGGAGGTGAGACAAGAGGGAAATGTGGGATGGAGAGATAGAAATTGAATTTGTCCTTGTGGCAAGGTGAGTTGATTCCCTTATTTAAAGTGATTGTAAAATCTCCACTATTTGTAGAACCCTTCACTTGAAAGGGGAGCTGTGGGTGTTGAGCTGAGTTATGTCCTCATTTAACAAGAATTTGTGAGGACAGACCTGTTCACCCCTCTGAAAGCTCATCCCTGTGTCTTCCAGTCCCTGAACAGCCACGTTTTCTCAGGATCCTGAACTTTGACAAGGAGTCGGTCACTCTGTCCTGGGGACTTCCCAAGAAAGCCAATGGTCACCTCACTGGCTACATTCTGCAGTACCAGATAAGTATGTACCTGCTTTGCTCTGAGTTCAGAATTGAGGCAGGATTAATTAAGGAAAACCCCCAGGTGTGATGTGCACAGAGGCTCCCAGAGCTGAAAGATTTCCATGCACTTTTCCAATGGAAGTTCCAGGTGCTGCCATTCCCTGTCCCACATTTATGGGCTGATTCAATTATTTCATATTGGCAAATTATTCCTAATGGAGTGGTTAAAAAGACCCATAAATTGTAAGTGCATTTTACTGAGGTGAAACTCATTTATTACAAAGTGAATTGTGATGAGAGCACTCTATGAAGCCACGTGAATATAGATCTGCACATTATGTCAGGGAGCTTCTCCCCCCTAAGGTGCCTCTGCAGAAACACAAAAAACCACCTGAGTCATGGTGTTGAGTAATCACACTGAAAACAACCAAATACCAGGGGATTTCTTTCTTTCTTGCCTAGGAAAGAGCTGAGAAAGAAAGACAAGCTCAGGCAAGACCCAGTACTTGGCCCAGACTGCCACAATACCAGTTTTGTGGTGTGGTGATAATTCAGCATATTTTATACATTCCTTGAGGGTGAAAAAGGGTAAGACTGGGCTCTGTTCATAAAAAAACCCAAACATGTACTTTTCATTTAGCTGATAGCAGAACTTCTCAGCTGTCTTTGCAAAGAGGGGCTGGAGTCTGGATCTTCCCTTTGGTTTTGCTTATTATGGACAGATAATGGAATGCATTGACAGAATCACAGATTGGTTCAGCTTGGAAGGGACCACAGAGGGTCATCTGGGTCATTCCAGAGTGCATGGCACAGGATTGTGTCCAGAGGGTTCTGGAATATCCCCAGTGAGGGAGACTCCACCACCTTTCTGGGCAATTTGTTCCTGTGGTTGGTCACTTCACAGGAGAGTTCTTCCTCGTGTCCAGGTGGAACTTCCTGTGCCGTTTGCTGGGCACCACCACGCAGAGCCTGGTCCCTCCTCTGACCCCTCCCTTTAGATATTTCTGTATATTTATAAGATCCTCTCTCAGTTCTCTCACAACCCCTCCTTCAGCTGCCAGCTCTGAGGAGCCAGAGCAGCTCACAGCACCCCAACCACCCTCTGACTTGCTGGTAAAAGTTTGCAGCTATTTGGAAGTGAAGCAAGGAGCAATCCATAGATATTTGCTGATCTGGGAGCCAGCCGTTCTTCCCTCCCACTCAGGCTGTGCTAATGTGCAATCAGAGAGCTTTTTGAGAGCAGTGATATCTCACAGAGCCGTTGGGAGATGGACACAGAGGACATAAATCCCATTGAACATGGAAAGGAAGGGCAGACACACTCACCCAGCCTTTCTCCTTGCAGGAATTAGGCACATACTCAGACTTCACACAAGAGGACAGCAGGCAATGACTTCGTGCAGAGATCTTTGCTACCACCTTCACCTTGCAGTGTTCTTGTGCAAAGACAACTGTCACACAGTGAAAATTCCTTAAATACCATCCCACAGACAGGATATGTCATCATATAAACAGGAAATGGTTTACCACAGTGTTCCCCAATCACCTGGGTTATTGCACATTTTTTATCTATTATGGGAACAGGTAAACAATACCCTATAAGGTCACAAACTCTAATCCTCACTCTCAATAGGTCCAGAAGGCCACAAACCCACAATTCTCTCTCTCCCAGCCCATCCCTGGTGACCTGGATGTGCTTCCATGGTCACCTCTGGGCCAAGGACAGAGGCCTATTCTAGACCTTCCAGGCCTGTTCCTCTGTAACACACACAGTGTAACCCAGCACCTCCTCCTGTGTCCCTGCTGTGTGCTCCCTGCTGGGGGTGCT
>VZTZ01006253.1:68757-88544 GCA_013400955.1 Drymodes brunneopygia
CTGAGGTGCTCAGGACACGTTTTGTGGCTCTGACCAAGGTGCTCAGGACACGTTTTTGTGGCTCTGAGGTGCTCACGACACATTTTTGTGGCTCTGACCGAGGTGCTCAAGACACATTTTTGTGGCTCTGACCAAGGTGTTCAGGTCACATTTTTGTGGCTCTGAGGTGTTCAGGACATGTTTTTGTGGCTCTGACCGAGGTGCTCAGGACACATTTCTATGGCTCTGACCGAGGTGCTCAGGACACATTTCTGTGGCTCTGACTGAGGTGCTCAGGACACATTTCCATGGCTCTGCCCAAGGTGCTCAGGACACGTTTTTGTGGCTCTGAGGTGCTCACGACACATTTTTGTGGCTCTGACCGAGGTGCTCAAGACACATTTTTGTGGCTCTGACCAAGGTGTTCAGGTCACATTTTTGTGGCTCTGAGGTGTTCAGGACATGTTTTTGTGGCTCTGACCGAGGTGCTCAAGACACATTTTTGTGGCTCTGACCGAGGTGCTCAAGACACATTTTTGTGGCTCTGACCGAGGTGCTCAGGACACATTTCCATGGCTCTGCCCAAGGTGCTCAGGACACGTTTTTGTGGCTCTGAGGTGCTCAGGACAGATTTTTGTGGCTCTGATCGAGGTGCTCAGGACACATTTTTGTGGCTCTGACCGAGGTGCTCAGGACACATTTTTGTGGCTCTGACCCTTTTGTTCTTCCCTTGCAGTCAACGAGACGCACGAGGTGGGCCCCATGAGCGACGTGAGCGTCACCAACCACTCCACGCTGAGCTGGCGCCTGGCGGGGCTCAGCCCCAGCACCAAGTACAAGTTCTACATCAAGGCCTGCACGGCCGAGGGCTGCGGCAAGGCGGCCACCGAGGAGGGGCTGACGCTGGCCCAAGGCAGTAAGTTCACAAAGTCTGCTTTGGTGTGGAGAATGGCGGGAAAACGTTGGTAAAACGTTACAAAATCGTCAGTGTTACAAAATCTGGGCCTTGTAAAATCGTGGCTCGGGCCTGCTAAGTAGGAAAGGACTATGGGAGAGTGACTCAGCTGAATTGGAGAAATTCAGTTGGAAAAACAAATTCTAGAACCATTATGTGCTCACATCAGGGTTTATGTGTGTTGGTTGCATTACGTTTGTTGTGCTTAAATGGAATGTAACTGATAACGGCCTAACTGCTTCAAAAGGCCTGGCTTTTGCAGTAAAGGGCTCTCCTTTGCACCTGCCTGGGGACTCTGTGTTACTCTGCTTGGTAACAGAAAAATCCATCGGGAATAATCCAGGCTTGACGTTTCCTTTGTAATTAGGGGGAATAAATTTGTTTTCCTTGCCATGAGAGCAGTCAATGAACTTTTTAATGTGGCCGTGCAGTTCTTCAGGGAAGCAGAGCTCATCTGTTTCATTTTGCTGTGCAGTCCTGTTTCTGTTCCCACCCATCAACTCCTTAAGCCATGCTGGAATAAGTGAATTGCATTCAGGCACGAACAGAAAATTGAAGATTCAGATAAGCTGTTCTCAGTAATATTATAAAATTCTGCCCGTGCATGAAGATGGGGGACTGCCAGCAACATCAGGGTCAGCTGTTTGACATGGAAAATCCAGATAGACATAAAATTGACTGCATTTGCTCCATTATTTATGATTGTTTTATCAGAGAGCAGGAGTGAACATTTGTGTGCCACTTACACCCTGTGCTGAAACACTGATGTTCAGTGATTTAAAGAAAAATCCCAAGCACTCTATGATAGCTCATCTTTCACTTTCAGCTGAAATGAAATAAAATGTACTGTGCTCAGCAAGTCTGAGAACTCCACAATGCTGAGGAGCAGCTCCTTGCTATTAATCAGAAACCATTGCTGTGCACTTACCCCAGGGAAGGAGAATGTGATAAGCAAAAGAGTCCTGGCTGTATCATTTTTAGCAAAGATAACAGTCTGCAGCAGTGTTGATATAAAATAGAAAAATGGCCTATGTGCTGTTGGGCTTCTAAGTTGCAGAATTCTTTTCAGTTAGTGGTAAAACAGGTGAAAAGTGTTTTAAGCCATCGTGTCCCAGTTCCAGATCCAGTCAGGAGCTGCCATTTGTTTTCTCAAGTAGTAAAACTCCTTCTCACCTCTCTTGTGGCCTCCAGTCTCACTGTAGGATACAGGTACTCACCTGGCAGCAACTATTAATCACCATGACTTAAAATTCATTCCTCATTAAGGAAAGAAAAATACCCCTTTTTTTCCAAGATAAAAATACCCCATTTCCCCTTATTAGTTGCCTTCTCTGGCCTTCATTGGGCAGCCAGAAAAATGTGTTTTGACTCCTTTAAAGTCTGTAACTTCTTGGAATAACCTTGTCACGGTTTAGAGATGTTGCCATTCATTTTGCTCACACTCTCTACTTTCCTAAACTGTGTTTCAGCAGTGGCAACACCTGATTCTTGTGAAATATTCTTAGACTAGAGTAGGATAATTAATGAAAGCTGCAAGGGTTCAGTTCTATGATTTATGTGTGCTCCTTCCTGCTTCTCAAGCCACCCTAAATTAGGGCACTGCATCTGTCACAGAGATGCCATTAGAGTTCTGTGTCATTATTTGCTGGCTAAATTGTTCAGATATTTTTCACCTAAACATGATAGGCTGAAAAAAAAAAAAAAATCACTCTTTTCAGTGACCTCCTTGGGGTTTTAAGCTGTGGTTTGGGGAGCGAGGCAATTGCTCAAAATTAAAACAATCTCTCTTTTTGAAGGAGGGGAGTGATTGCAGAAGTCAAAGTTTATCATTTCGAATGACCCACGTAAATGACAGATATAAAATGTGGTGCCCTCTGAAATGAAACTCCGTGATGGAGCACTCCACGTTTCTTTGGGGGTTGATTCAGTGATTCTATAACCACTCTGTTCCAGTTTAATAATAAACCCATAAAGCTCTCGTTGCTCATTTTAAGGCTTTGGAAACTTCCACTGCTGCAATTCAGCCTTTGCCATGGGTATTTCAGAATTTCACAATGCAATCTGCCAGGAAAGTGGAGATGTTGAGGTGGCAGCTCTGGATTCATTCACATTTTATTTTTTTTTTTAAACTTGATCTCCATCACTTCCGTTGCTTTAATTTATTTGCTACTGTTGTTTAGAATTAGAAAGAAGAGGGAATCTCTTTATTTAATATGTGTGAGGGTTTGTGTAGCACCACTGCCCCCAAATCCCTGCAGGAAAACAACTCCGGTATGAAGCCCTGATAGGCAACCTAAGATCTTTATCACTTCTTGATAAAATACTCTAGGACAATCATGAAGAACCTGAATAAAAGGGAATTTGGATTGTACTGCAAAATAAGTAATAGTTTAATTTCTGTTTAATTTCACAGAAGAAGGTATGTTGTCCTTAGAAAATGACTGTAATCTCTGTCTTCATATTTTCAGGCAATATTTCTTAAATGACCTCCAAACTAATTAATTTTCCCCTTGAAAATGTCAATTTCCCCAAGATCATTAGCCCTCAGAAACATAACACAAAATAATATTCTTACAGAAGTGAAAAGATTAAATTAATGTAGCAGCCCTTCTTTAACACAAAGCTCCTTTTCATCTTGTCACCAGTGCTGCTCGGGGATTACCAAACACGTGTTACATGTTGAGAATTATCATTGTGTGCCCAGAAATGCAAGCATTAATGAGAAATTCATCCACATGAAGCCACAGAGTTGTAGGTTTATTCTCCAGAGAAGCCAGGAAATAAAAGTTCACCAGTTTCATTATATTCCAGTGGCTGTTGGCACATAATTCCCAAGGGTTTTTAGAAAATCTCAATCCTTCAGGACCAGAGTGGCCATTTGGAACAGGACATGTGGGTTTAGCTCCTTTTTGCCATGGGCACAGTGGAAAAGGAATAATAAAATGCCTTTCCCTTATGTAACCACTGGTGCTGTTAGCAGCAAACCCTGTTTGCTCACAACCAAGAAAATCTAATGAAATTGGTGAAAATTTCTGGATCACCACCACACCTATAAATTTTTCCCAATAAACTTTACATAGAACAGGTTTACTAATCTCTGTAGTTTAAAATAATCCCAATGTAACGTGAATTGCCTCCTGCACTAAAAAAGCCCTGAAAATGAAGGATATTTCTGCTGCATATTTATACATTTTTAATAGCCAGGCAGCAGGGGAAAATTAATGAAAGTTCAACTTTGCATTTATTGCAGCAGATGTATTTAGACAGGTATGGTTATAAATTAAGATGCAGCCCACAATTAGCTCTCAGACTGCCAGGTTTTTTTTTATCTAAGTATATTTTATAACAGATGTGCTGACTTTTGGAGAACACTCTGGAAAATCTTTGGGGGTGGTTTCTATTGTTTTTCCCTTTATACCTTAAGCTTCTGTAAAAAATCTGTGTTCTGTTCTCCTCATAAATCTTGGAGCCCGGTAGGAATATTGTAAAATTGCAGTTCAGTGTTTAATGTTCATGCAAGTCCCATGGTGTGGCTGATAAATAGAGGGGGAAGATGAGGAGTGCTGGTGAAATGCCTTTATTACTAATGCTCCTTCTCCCTTATTGGAGATTAAAAACCCGACCCAACTGCTTTCAATTTTCTGCAGCTGATTCCTGCAGCTTCCAGTCTGTTCCTGGCCTTCCAGAATGTGGAGCTTTGCCTTATCTGGGTGTCTTTGCTTTCATTTTTCAGGAGGCCACTCTGTTTTTTCTATTCCACCCCCATTTGCAAAGCTTTCTCCTCTGTAGGGCCCATGTTGGGTGTGTCACACACACCAGGAAGAAATGGCATGGAAAGAAACCTCAATCACCCATCACTGGGCACCTGTTCTGAGTTTTAAAGGAAAAAAAGAGTGTTTTGGGATAGGAGATGATAAATGGAGAGCTGTTGGTAAATCCCCAGTGCCAGGTCAGGCTGGGCTCATCCTCATCCCAGGATGTCCATCCCAGCCCTGGGCTGCTCCATGTGCCAGGGCAGGGGCAGCTGCAGCATCAGACAGAGCTGAGCAATAAATGGACAGAAAAAGAGATTTTTTTTTCGGCCATCTCACTTCCTTCTTTCTGCTTCTTTAAAGAGCTGATGGTTCAGAAAGAGGCTGCCACAAGCTGGGAATAAATAAGGGGCAGACAGGGACTAAGACATGGTTAAGTTGGTTTAAGGATATGCACAACAAATCATCTACCAGCTCCAGGTTTAGGATTTACTTCCCAGGAATTCAGGAGAAGAATTTTTTAAGGAGTCTTGGATCATGTGGTTATCATGTCATGCACGAGTGTTTTCTGGTATTTAACAGACTTTGGGTTGAAGGTTCATGTTCATTCCTGTTCCTTTATGGATAATATTCCCATTTTTCTGATGCCTTGATTTTAGAGCGTGTAATTAAAATGTACCTGCGGTATCCTGTTGCTTAATTTGCGGTTTGATTAAAAACCATGGCTGGGTTTCACATACTTCATTTAGCCAAAATTACCGATAGATGGATTAATTTATGCTAATGAGCTGTGCTTCAGTATCAGCAGTGTTTCAGCTGGATGTGTTCTCTCTGGGTCCCAGTGGTCTGCTCATTTAACTGCTTATTGTAACACGTGGAGAGTTGCCTTGAAAACTTATCCTGAACTGCTGCTTTGACTGTGCTTGGATTTATCTTAATCTGTTTTCTTTTTTTTTCCCTTCAGCTGTCAACTCAGCCTTAATCTCCAGCAGCTTCTTGCTTTGCTTATTTACTAGCTGAAGTATTAATGAGCGTTGTTCCCCTGTCAGCGCTAATTGGCCGAGTAGTTTTCAGATTATACTTTCTGCTCAAGCCTTAGTTTAGGTGGCTTTGGACCAAACAGGCAAATCAGGCAATTGAGGACAATTAACGAATTATTTTTATTAAGTGCAATCCCAAATTTCTCCTGCCATCAAGGACAGGAGATCCCTTCATGTCACACACAGTTCTGAATTTACTGAGCAGGCTGTTCATGTCCAGGCAGTGATTTTCAACTGCTCTAATGTTCTTTTTCCTGCTCTCCACACAAACTATGCTGAAAAATCTTATTTAATGCCCACAATCTGAATGCAGATGTGTTACAGGGGGTGTCTCACAAGTAACAAGGTTCCAAACCCAGAGCTACTGGAATTTCCCTTCTCCTAATCAAATATTAAAGTCATCAGCAACACTTAAATGCCTAAATATCCATTTACAGGCTAATTGTTGAGATGTTTCTAAACCAGCACTTTGTGCAGGCATCGTGGAGTTTAAAAGGACACGGAAAATCACTGTCAGGAGAGAAGCAAGCACAAATCCTGTTGTTATTTTTTTCTGGGAGCCATATAAGAATCCATATCCAGCTAACAAGCTGTCTGTGCTTCCCTGCTGAGTTCAGTTCAATGGGAGAAGCATCAAGCCCCAGATTATCCATCCAAAGCAAGCCCGTTTCCAAGTTGTAATTTTTTAAGCACTCATTAGTCAAAGCAGATCCATAATCCCCCATCAATATTAACTTTCATCTTGGGAGATGTACAAACCCCTTCCTAAACATTGGGATTACTCCGGTCTGCTGTTGATTTCATCTGGTGGAACATTAAAAATCAAGCAGAAGGAATGTTGGTTTTTTTTCTTCTGGAAAATCAGATTGCCTGATGCCAAATGTTTAAAATTCTGTGTTGTATTTGTCTTTTATTTGTAACTGTGCATTTCCTAGGCTTTTTGTCCATGAATGCCATTAATCCCTGTGCCTTGAATGTGTGCATTCCGTAGGTAAAGGGAGCAGCAGGATTTCAGAAGCAGTAAAGCCCACCCCAAAGTTTCAGCCCAGCGAGGCCCTTGAGCCTGGCACTGAGTACACAATCCGCCTAGTGACTAAGAACTGGGTGGATAACAATAGCATTTTTGAAGATGTAATTGAGACCAGGGGGAGAGGTGAGACACGAAGCCCTTCGAGGTGCTGAACGTTTGTTTTTTCCATGTGAATCCATGTTGAGGTTCCATCCTGTGCAGTGTGAGTGTCCCAAGCTCGTCGTTCCGTGCCGCGGGGTTGAGGTTGGCCCTTGCAGTTGAGCTCTCATGGCAGCACAAACACATCCCAGGTTCTTGGCTGAGCCCTGTGCTTAACAACAGCCTGGAACCATCCCAAACCTTTGCAATTTGAGAGGGCAGCTGTGATAAAACCCACCAGTGGCCAGTTTGGTGATTTGCACGTTGTGGGGGCACTTTTACCTCTCTCTCTCTCTCTCTCTTTCGCAAAACTGCTTTAGCATGAGAGGCTTAACAACTCTGTGCTCAGCTTTGCCGTGTGGTGCTAATCCTGTGAGTCAACTGCTCTCTCAGAGCCACCTTGCCAAGTGTCTGTGCTGTCCCTTGTCCCCTGCATGCTCCCCTCCAGCCCCAAATGTCCCACTCTGGACACATCCCTGCCTCGCGTTGGGCACCATCAGTAGCGATAGATTGATTCCATTACAATCCAGCGAGGAATGTGATGTGTTTGTGTTATTGTGGGGTGCTGCCCTTTTTCCCTCTGATTAATTTTGTCCCTTTTCCCTCCTCTGCCATCTCCCCAAGCCTACGCTGGCATTTACGATGGGATTTCCACCCAGGGCTGGTTCATCGGGCTGATGTGCGCCATCGCCCTGCTCACCCTGCTGCTGCTGACCGTTTGCTTTGTCAGAAGAAATAAAGGAGGCAAATATTCAGGTAAAATGGATTTATTGTCCTTTTCCCTACGTTCACATGTTAATAACCAACATCCTTCAGAGGTTTCTCTCTGGGGGCCGTGAGGCCGCGAGCACAAACATCCAATTAGGGTTTGTAGCTTTTGATAAATATCCACGGAAGGGGTTTTAATGAATGGAAGTGGAGCTGTGCTGTGTGCTGCTCACAGAGCCTGCAAAGGCCTTTCCCAGCACTCCTGGAATATTCCAGCTTTTAACCCAGCAAGATCCTTGCTGGCAGGGCTCCCTGCCCACCTTCCACCTGGGAACTGCTGCTGGACACGGGGACAGAACTTCCACAGGCAGCTTAAGAAGAATATTTTGCTAAAAATTAATTTTCCAAGCAGTGAGTAAGGATTTTAATAAATGTATTGAAGTAGAAATCTGGTTGCCCTGAGAGGTGGTGAATGCTCCATCCCTGGAAGTGCCCAAGGCCAGGTTGGATGGGACTTGGAGCAACCTGGGATAGTGGAAGGTGTCCCTGCCCTGGGGTGGAACTGGATGGGCTTTAAGGTCCCTCCCAGACCAACATATTCCTTAATTCTATAAATATTTGCTAATAATAAATTAGGGCATTTTTTCCCTTTTTATAATTGTAATATTATAAATATGAATATAAATATAAAATGATAAAAATTACAATAAATTAGGAATTGGAAGCTCACAGGTTGTGTCCAGGTCAGGCTGGAGGTGATTGCAGATGGTTTTCCCATNAAAACTGCTTTAGCATGAGAGGCTTAACAACTCTGTGCTCAGCTTTGCCGTGTGGTGCTAATCCTGTGAGTCAACTGCTCTCTCAGAGCCACCTTGCCAAGTGTCTGTGCTGTCCCTTGTCCCCTGCACGCTCCCCTCTAGCCCCAAATGTCCCACTCTGGACACATCCCTGCCTCGCGTTGGGCACCATCAGTAGCGATAGATTGATTCCATTACAATCCAGCGAGGAACGTGATGTGTTTGTGTCATTGTGGGGTGCTGCCCTTTTTCCCTCTGATTAATTTTGTCCCTTTTCCCTCCTCTGCCATCTCCCCAAGCCTACGCTGGCATTTACGATGGGATTTCCACCCAGGGCTGGTTCATCGGGCTGATGTGCGCCATCGCCCTGCTCACCCTGCTGCTGCTGACCGTTTGCTTTGTCAGAAGAAATAAAGGAGGCAAATATTCAGGTAAAATGGATTTATTGTCCTTTTCCCTACATTCACATGTTAATAACCAACATCCTTCAGAGGTTTCTCTCTGGGGGCCGTGAGGCCGCGAGCACAAACATCCAATTAGGGTTTGTAGCTTTTGATAAATATCCACGGAAGGGGTTTTAATGAATGGAAGTGGAGCTGTGCTGTGTGCTGCTCACAGAGCCTGCAAAGGCCTTTCCCAGCCTGTAAGGAATATTCCAGCTTTTAACCCAGCAAGATCCTTGCTGGCAGGGCTCCCTGCCCACCTTCCACCCGGGAACTGCTGCTGGACACAGGGACAGAACTTCCACAGGCAGCTTAAGAAGAATATTTTGCTAAAAATTAATTTTCCAAGCAGTGAGTAAGGATTTTAATAAATGTATTGAAGTAGAAATCTGGTTGCCCTGAGAGGTGGTGAATGCTCCATCCCTGTAAGTGCCCAAGGCCAGGTTGGATGGGACTTGGAGCAACCTGGGATAGTGGAAGGTGTCCCTGCCCTGGGGTGGAACTGGATGGGCTTTAAGGTCCCTCCCAGACCAACATATTCCTTAATTCTATAAATATTTGCTAATAATAAATTAGGGCATTTTTTCCCTTTTTATAATTGTAATATTATAAATATGAATATAAATATAAAATGATAAAAATTACAATAAATTAGGAATTGGAAGCTCACAGGTTGTGTCCAGGTCAGGGTGGAGGTGATTGCAGATGGTTTTCCCACTGCCCCTGGGAAAAAAAAAAAAATCCATGGCAGAACACACCACAGAGATCTGTCCTTTATTTTATTTGCACAGTGAAAGAAAAAGAAGATTTGCATCCAGATCCCGAAGCTCAATCAATAAAAGATGAAATCTTTGGGGAATATAGGTAAATAGGACCTGCTTTCACCAGCCTTTGTGTTTCTTGGGGTTTTGTTTGTTTCCAAATGCCATCATTATTTGGGACATTTTTATGGCATGCAATTAATGCTGTTTTTCATTTTCAAAGCAAACCTCATAGGAGTGGATAAGAGTAGGAATATCAAGGTATATCCAGTATGTTTCAATCCATCCAAGCTGGGATATGAGGAGATGTTGATGTATTGATGGTTATTTTTCACTTTTTTTTTTGTTTTAATTAGCATTGTATGAATAATGTAAATATATATGATAATTTGGGGTGCTGCAGAAAAGCCCACTGAAGTCAGTGGATTGATTTCTGTGTCTTCAGTGGGATTTTGAAACTCAGATCCAAATCCTGTACTATGGGGAATGGTCATTTTGGGGAAGAAAACAAAGAAAAGTTTGGAATATGGTAAAAAATATGAAAAAACCAAACATCTCACTACAGAAATCCCTGTAGGAGAATTGAAATAACCACTTTGGGTGCTTTGAAATTGCTAAAACTTACAGCAATATGTAATTGTGATATGAAGGAAAATCCATAATTATAAGAACCATGCTGGAAAACTGATGTTGCTGGCCTTAAGGGCACAAAATTGCTGTTGAAATCCCACTTATATATACTACATTATTTGTACTGGACTGGGGCATTTTTTTTTCTGCATAATTTCATCTTTATTTAATTTTTAATGCTTTCTAATGGGACAAATATTTAGAAAGGTAAGAAAGCCCTGAGGTTAATAACTTTGACTCCCCTCCTTTCCCCCTGTAAAATCCAAACTTGTCCTTTTTTCTGAGGAGAAATGCCCTGTGCAGGAAAGTAGAAATTTTTTTTTTCTGTGTTGATTATGCACATATTGAGTCCATCCTGAAGAAATGAAGCTCAGGCTCATTTCTCTGTCCTTCCTTAGATAAAATTGCCAAAGATTTGACACTGAGTTGGCATCAGCAGCGAGGGCTGTAATGGAGTAATTATGTCCCTAATCCAGAGGCCTAATTTAGTTTTTTAATGTAATCTTTTAATATATTCCCAATCCCCCCAAATGTCGTTTACAGGCTGTTCTTGTTGCTCTTCTGTGGGGCCATTAGGAGGAATGGCCAGCAAAATTCCCTTTTTTTCCCTGAATTTCCCTGTCCTTTTTCCTGGAATTTTCACTGAACAAAGACTGCAGATGCAGAAGTTGATTCTGCTTTGTTTTTTCCCAATTCTTCCCCTTTTTTGTGAAGTTTTCACTGAACAGTGACTGCAGATGCAGATATTAATTCTTGGTTTTTCCCAGTTCCTCCCCTTTAGCAGAGACAAACTCTAGTGAGATAAACTCTGATAAAATAAAATCACAACAGAAAAAAGGGGAAAAGCACCTTTATTGGTCATTTAAACTCAAAGAGATGCTCCCAAAGCATCACTGATATCACTTCCCCCACCCACCTCAAAAGGAAGATTCAATAAACAGGCCCTGAACGTTGTCCAGTGTTCTGGAAAATGAAAAGTGTCTCTCTGTGAGGTGCTGAACACTTGACATCAGCCCTGATGGCTGGAACAGACTCCTCCAATCCTTTCCAGCTTTCCCTTCCCTTTCTGTCCACTTTGTCTGCCCAAGGCAAAAAGGGAAATAAACCAAATAGATGAGTATTGATAATGCCCATTAACCAATTAATTCGTTGGAATAATGACAAAACCCTGCATGGGGGAGCTCAGGTGTGTGCACATCACCTGTGTGAGGGCAGGATTCAAGATCAGATCATCCTCTCTGCACCACCCATGTGTGTCCCTCACTCTTCCCTTCCCAAACCAAGAGCAGCTTCCCTCGTTGGGAGGAGTGCAAGGCGGATTTTTGGAAAGGCATCTCTTTGTTTTGTAGTGACAGCGATGAAAAGCCGCTGAAAGGCAGCCTCCAGTCACTTAACGGGGACATTAAAGCCACTGGAAGTGCTGATAGTCTGGTAGATTATGGAGAAGGGGAGCATGGCATGTTCAATGAAGATGGTTCATTTATTGGAGCTTATTCTGGATCTAAGGAAAAAGGATCAGTGGAAAGCACCGGGAGTTCTACGGCAACTTTTCCTCTCCACGCCTGAAACGCTCGGTGTTTAATTGTGATCTTTGTCCTGGTTAGCTCTCCACACTCCCCATGTGTGCTGGGGAGCAGGGTGCCAATTGAGCCAGTCAGGAAAACCCTGACATCCAGGTAATACAAAAAACGAGTCACTGCCACTAAAAGATGATTTTTTTCCCACCCTAATTTCTACGTGTTTTCTTCGGAATGAAACAAAATAATTTTTCGCTCTACACAATGCGTTATTCCGAGCAAACCAGAGTTTCTCACTGGTGCATCTGTGTCCTTACCTTCTGCTCCAGGTGTTTCTTAGGCTTGGAATATGTTTCTCTGGGTGGTGTTTTTGCCCTGTCTGGCTGTTGTTGTATGTTTAGAATTCCCTCCTGGCCTTGGTTAGAGCATCAAGGTTATAGCACCAACAAAAACAGGTTACTCTGCAAAGAGACACAACGAGGAAAATCAGAATTTAAAACACCAGAGAAATATATTCTATATATTGTATAATTTTTTCCTAAAGAATGAAACCCCTTTGTGTATGATATTAAAAAAAAAAAAAAGCCTGTTTTAGTGGTTACAGCTGACTTTAATTACCAATACTTCGAGGTGCAGCTTTTCCCACAGGAGAGTGTGGGTGAAGCTGCTGCCCAGTAGCTGGCACTATTTCCTTAAATAAGTTAAGCTGCAGCTCTTTCCTGTGGCAAGGCAAAACAGGGTTCCCATCCACCATCACTCGAAATATTTTTCATTTTCCCCCAGCTGCAAGCTGCATTTCTAAACAAACTCCTTGGTGTCTGTCTCATATCTGTATATTTGTGAGCTAGCAAACATTTCATGGAGACGTTGTACATATGATTATTAATATTGCCACGAGCCCAGAGCAGCCTGGTTTTATTTTGAACTGAGACATGTTGCTAGCATGGGTCTGTATAGCTGTGTAGGAATGAGTAGATTTGCTTCTCAGTATGGATTTGGACCAGCAAATTTAGTTTTCAGCAGGAGTTGTGTGCATAGGAATCCTCCAAACCTCACACCGTTCAAGCATCACCTAAACTACACCTACCTGACTTCCAAGAGTTCATTTATTTGCAGCCTGTTCACTGTTAAATAAACAAAAGGAAAAAAGCAAAGAGGAAATATTATGGTAGAGTTTGTTCTCCTATTTTGTTGACTGAATGCTGGTTTAAATCTGGTTCTTTGCCTCTCCAACACTAACTCAGCCGAGCTGTACAGCACATTTTTTTGGTCTTTTTGTATTGGAATCTCCTGAATCTCTTTTTAAATAGCATTTTTGTATTTTTGAATCTGCTTGAGTAGAGCGTCAGCGTGGCTTCATTTCTTCTGTCATTCCCATCATAAAGGTTTTGAAGTAGTTCCTGCAGGAGGAATAGATCCTAAAAGCTGTTTGATAGCAGTTGGATAAATATCCCCAAAGGCTCCTTCGTGGGCTCCATGAATTCAATGGAAGAAGGAGAGGAAGCAAGAATTACTCACGTGGTTCTGAGTTTCCAGCAAGGGTTACAATTAAGGCCAGGGAAATTCAGATTTTTCCCAGTGGAAAGGCTGGGGCTGCTCCTCAGAGCTTGGCAGTTTCTGGAAGCCTGTGGTGCTCAAAGCTTCTGCTTATCTGTGCCTCTCTTTGGGATTTTATTTGGAGCTTTTAAGGGCTTTTTATGTAGCCTCTCTTTGGGAAAAGCAAACCCTAAAGAGCCACCCCAAAAGCCCCATTCAGGCTGTGCCTATGAGTATAAAATGATGTGAGGAAATTGCCCTCAGTCAAAAATCCTCCCATCCCATATCAGCAACCCACTTTAAATAAAAAGTAATTCACTTTTTATTCTTTTTAAAGTTTTATTTTCTGTATTTCGTTCAATCCAAACACTGAAAAAGTCCAAAAGCCTTTTAATTTTGGGGGTGGAAAGGTAATTTTCCAAAGAAGGGAGTGCACAATTAGAGAAATGTGCAAATTGGCATCTCATCAACAGAGACATCTCCCAGCAGCATCTTCATCTGCTGACTCGTGTCTGCTGCAGCCCAGACCAGATAAAATCTAAGAACTGATCAGGCTTGTGACAATCTGCTGCAAGCTTTGGGCTGGGTTTAATGTATTTCCTTTAGGAATCATCTGCACCGATCCAAGGAAAATTAGGGAACAAAATCGGGGTGGGCTCCTCCAAATCCTCACTTTGGGCTGATGGGGGCTGTGCCTGCACTCACCCATCACATTTTTTTGTGGGTCACTGCAGAAAAACCAAACCCCTCACCCCAGAAAATGCCTCTTTTTAAACAAATTTCAGACCACATTAGTGAGTGTCAAACGACCCAAGAATGGAAATAAATCCCCCGTGCAGGCTCTTGCTCTGTTTGTGCTGCTTTTTCCACTCCACTTTTAATTCACAGCCTTAAATCCTCATGTTGGTGTTCCACGATGCCTCAGGACCTAAAAATCAAACAGGGAGGGAAAGATGTGCAATGGAACCTGGATTTTTGGACGTGGATTTTGAGGAATTTGCCCAATGAATATTAAACAAGCGGCTCAAACTCCTAGGAAATCTCAGTCACCTGAGCTGTTCTCTCTTCCCCACTCATTTATTTTGCTTTTTCTCCTTAACTGGGATTTTTTCTGCTGTGAAAAGTGCAAGACATTGATGGTTTTGTAGAGATTGGCTTTCAAAAGTGAATTAACAGAGCAAGCTGAGGTTTTTCTGAGGGGTTTTTTGTTTTTGCAAGAGCTGGGCTGTGTTTTTGTCTTGCTCTGTGACACGTGAGAGGAAGGGTGATTGTGTAGCTCAATTAAAAGTGTCACTAATTTTCAGTTTATAGAACTTCCTGAGTCGGAAGGAATCCACAAAGTCATCAAAGTCCAATTTCTGCCCCTGCACAAAACAGCCCCAAAAATCACACCCTGTTCTGAAAGAGTGCATTGAGTATTGAATCTTTTGGGCTGGCTTGTTTGGGATTTTGTTTTTAATTTTTGTTTTTACCTCTGGCCAGGAGTGTTTACTCAAATCAGCAGCAGGAAATCTGTGGTGAATTCCTTAATTAACACCTAGCAGGGAATTCCAGCCTGCCTGCTGGGAGGAGGGAGTCCAGCCATGGCAGCAGAACAGGGAATTATTAATTCATTATTAATTCCATGGCTGTGGTTGGGTTCCATTTGATTCTGATGTATTTTACCTCGATAAAAGTGTGTGAGGGGAAATGGAACTTCCAGATTTGATATCAAAATTGAGCCAGGATGTAATTCCAAGCAGCAGGGAGGAGGCAATTCCCTGGCCCCACAGATCCAGCTCTGGGGATTTAAGCAGCCTCTGGAAGAAGAGAGGGATGGGTCTTGCTGAAAAAAGTTGTGCAGTTTTGACTGTACATAAAATTAAACAAAATCAACTCTTCCTAAATAATGGGAAAAAACCCCTCAGTCCTTTCTCCCTGAGGGAGCTGTTTGGATTCCCAGAGCAGAATAATATTGATTTGGGGTGGATTAATTTTTCTCTCATTTATATATGTACACATATAAATGCAATTACACAATCAAGAACTTGCAGGACCAGCCCCAGCTTCCTTCTCTGGCAAAATGAGGAGATCCAATCTCCAGAAACCCTCCTGGCTCTGCAGGATAAAAGTACAACACTGGGCATCCAAGCCCTGCTGGGGCTGGGTCTTTAGGAAGAGCACAATTAGGAATCAAGTCAGAAAATTATTTTCCCTCCTCTGGATAAAATCGTGTGTTCATGTATTAAAATTTTTTTAAACTCACATCTTAAATGGATGTGATTAGCAAATCATGTAATGATTGATATTTGTTCTGCTGTGCTCATGTCACACAAATTCCAGTGAGTAGCTCTTTTTTCTGGTAACTGCTTCCATTGACTGAATGGCTCCAATCCAGTGCACGAGAGGTTTTCAGCAAAGTTTTCAGGCCAATATTATTTTAGAGACGAAAACAAATAGTAGCACAATCTTTCTATATTAAAAAAAAAAGGGTTTTTAAACAGTAATTCCTTATTTTTTAAAGGAAAGTTAGAAAACCATTCACTGCTCCTTGAGCCTTTGAGAGGAAACCTCAGCATCATTTTCCACAGCCACGATTTTGCAGATGAGAGGTGCATTTAGATAATTTTGCTTACCTGTAAGAGCAGATAGAAAGAAAGGAAATTCTTCTTGGAGAATTCCCTTTGTTTGCCAAGGGATCACATCCTCAGCTGCATCTCTGTCAACGCTGATGACAAAAAAATAAAGGTACAAACCACGTTGGAGTAGCAGGACATGTTTACATTGCAGCTCTGGATCTCTCGTGTCAAATCTCAAGTGATCTGCACTGATTTGTTCTGTTTTCAGGCAGGAGCCCCTCGCGGGGTTTGAGCCAAAGCATTCTGTCTGTTCTGGTTTTTATTTTATTATTATTATTATTTTTACGGTTCTGACTTTAAAACGAGAGACTTTGCAATTTCATGAGAAAAAGATCAAAGCAAATGTGGTGTCACCATCACAAGGTTACTTTTTGGGGGGGGGAGCTAAATGTTAGTGTGCATTGATTAAAGTTTAGAGGAACGTGTTGTACTGTAGTTGCTGTTTGTACCGCGCAGATGTGCACGTACGGTTTGGAAAAGATATTTTCATTTTACATGAAATACAACTTTGCTAATAAAAGTTTGACTTGATGTAATCTTCAAAAGCCTCGGCTGCAGTCAGCGAGTTTCTGTTTTGGTTGGTTTGGGGGGTTTTGTTTGGTTTGGGTTTTTTTTTTTCTTATTGTATTTTCACTTGACTCTGTTTATTTGCTGGAATTCTGATTTAATTGTGACTCGCAGCCCTCTCTAGGCTGTGTCTCTGGGGTATTTTTGGTTTCACACCAAAGTTGAGCTGCCCATTGTGTTCACTCTGATTTTTGGACACCATGGACCATCAACTCTTTAGATATGACACCAAAATAGGATGGAGATGACCTGCAAACAGCCTGAATTCAGATTCCTCATTGATTCCTCTCCTGGACCAAGCTATCTCCCTGAATATTGTTCCATCTCTTCACGTGCTTTATTCACCCTGTTACCAGCACAAAACCTCCCAGCACACAGAGTTCTACTCCTCCTCATTAAAGATCAGAATATTGGTCATTTTATAAATATCCAGACACACAAAAACCAAATAATACTAATTTTTTTTCCTTATTTCGGGAAAACTACACTTGTGCTTAAAATCTGAAATCTATATGTTTTCATTTTATAGGAATTTAGCAAATGGGCTTTTTTTTGCCAAGGAAAATACCTTGGTGCTTTTGTTACTCCCTGCCCCCTCCCCACCACCAACATTCAGTGTTTTAGGATTAATTCTACTTTGTCTGTCCATGGGGAAGGTTCTGAAGGTGGACACAAATTCACCCTCCTGACACCTGGAACAGCCAAACTGAGGATTCATGAAAAGCCAGCAGACAAATCCATGGCAGCTGATCTTGATGAAAAATCCATTTTTAAATGAATTTAACAGGAATCTGAAAGATCTTCTTGATGCTCAGGTGTGTTGAGCATCACCCTTGACGCTGGTGTGGCTTCTGTGCTGCTCTGAGTGGATTTCACTGAAATATCCTGTGCTGTTCTGAGTGGATTTCATTGAAATATCCTGGGCTGTTCTGAGTGGATTTCATTGAAATATTCTCTGCTATTCTGAGTGGATTTCATTGAAATATTCTGTGCTGTCCTGAGTGGATTTCATTGAAATATCCTGGGCTATTCTGAGTGGATTTCATTGAAATATCCTGTGCTGTTCTGAGTGGATTTCATTGAAATATCCTGGGCTGTTCTGAGTGGATTTCATTGAAATATCCTGTGCTGTCCTGAGTGGATTTCATTGAAATATCCTGTGCTACTCTGAGTGGATTTCACTGTATTTCAGTGAAAGAAATTCTCCTTTTTTTACCACATGTTTTTAGCTGCTTCACTTTAGCAGGAAGGCTTCAGGACTTTTTTTAATTCACTTTATCACCTGCAAGAACTCCTGAATCCCCTCAGTGGAATGCAGGACTGTGCTGACACACATTCACCTTTCAGGAAGGCATCAAGGGCATCCCAAGAAGGTTTTATTATAATTCAGACCCTGGCATAATGGGATTTACAGTTTTCTCAAGAAGTCCTGCAATCATGTGCCTCACTGGAGGGAGAATAAAGGTGCTGCTGCCACCATCAGATGTGTGGGAGCAGATCCCACAGAAGTTTAAGGATAAAACAGGGGATTTATTTTCCTCTAAGTGGCAATTTATATGAAACATGCATTAAAAATTATTCCTGGACTATTTAAAATGAGAGTAAAGTAACAGCTTCCAGAGGAGCTTTGGTTAATTATTTATACTTTTGAAAATAGTTGATATTTTGCTTTTGGGACAAAGTTGGGACATTATTTATTTTGGGACATTCTTTTTTTTTTTGATATTTTGCTTTTGGGACAAAGTTGGGACATTATTTATTTTGGGACATTCTTTTTTTTTTGATATTTTGCTTTTGGGACATGATCAGTCCTGGTTTGGGGGCAGAGCATTCCTTCCAATGCTCAAACATTTCACTCTGCTCTTCAGTCTCAAGGAAATGTCATCACTTTTCCACTTCAGCATCTGTTAATCAGCTGGAAACTCAGAGGAGTCACTCAGTCCCCCCCAGGGAAACACCAGCAGTCTCACTCTCCTGAAATGCCTGAGCTCTGCAGATTCCTACAAATCATTTAACAAGGTTTGGGTGTTGTTTTTACCCTGCTTGAAGCCCCCATGATGTGGCTGAAGCCACCCAGGAGAGCTGCCCTGGGTGTAGAAATGGGCATTTCTGAAAAAAAAAAAAAAAAACCCAAAAAAAACCCCACTCTTTGCATTTAAATTTTTTTTCTCTCTAGATTTTGTACTTCCATACTGCATCTCTGTTCCAGCCTGGACACACAGAGTAGAATTAATCCTAAACCACTGAATATTGGTGATGGGGAGAGGGCAGGGAGTAACAAAAGCACCAAGGTATTTTCCTTGGCAAAAAAAGCCCATTTGCTAAATTCCTATAAAATGAATACATATAGATTTCAGATTTTAAGCACAAGTGTAGTTTTCCCTAAATAAAGGGGTTGCAGCATGTTCTTCACCATTTTTTTTTTTTTGGAACATTGGGGCAGGAATATCTCAAACCACAAAATAGGCAGCAATAGCCCGAGTTGGGGGTTGTCGGGTTTTTTTGGGGTTTGTTTTGTTTTGTTTTGTTTTTACCACCTGGTTTTGTTTGGGAGTCCCAAAACTTGTTGCAGTATTTTATTGACTTAAAACCCTAAAAATCGATGGTTTTGGCAGCTGTGCTTCACCTGGGATGGAGGTGAGAAGCAGGAGGGTGGGAATCGAGGGGCAGCTGTGGCTGCCACAGGACCAGAACTGGATCATTCCTGGAGAAAATGAGGTACAGGAGGTGCATCTTCCCTAATTATCCTGGTGGCAAATCAGCTTTTCCTTCCAGTTCGGGCTGGAATTCCCTTGGTGGCTGAGAAGTGAATTTCCCTCAGCTCTGGAATGAGGAAGCTCTGCTCAGCTCATCTTGGGGGAGCAGGAGAGGCCGTGGCTGTCACACCTTTCCTGGGCTGGGGATGGAGCTGGAGCTGCTGGAAACTCCATGGAAAAGTGGACCAGGTGAGAATAAAGAGCAGTGGGAGGAGAGGTTTGGTGCTGATTTACCTGGAGAACTCAGGTGAGAAGGTCAGGAGACGTTGCTGAGGAGATCTGGGGGGCTGTGATGCCTTCCAAGGGGTTTTGCTGTACCAGGGCTGGTTTTTCCCAATTTTTCCTCATCTGGATGATGTGGCTGCTCTGCTGTGTTTCTTCTGGAATAAGTTGGTTGTTCCTAAGGTAGCAGGGCTGCCTCTCCTGCACAATATTTGTAATTTTCTTCCCCCTCATGACTCTATCAGGATTTCTCTGTGTTGATCCCTCAAGTCCTCCTCTGTTCCTGGGCTTGGAAAACCCTAACCCCTAACCCTAACCCTAACCCCTAACCCTAACCC
>VZTZ01006260.1:0-11651 GCA_013400955.1 Drymodes brunneopygia
CTTACTGAGGATGCACTTGATCCTCCCATCCAGATTATAAATAAAGATANAAACTTACTGAGGATGCACTTGATCCTCCCATCCAGATTATAAATAAAGATATTAAACAGGACTGGCCCCAACACTGAGCCTTGGGGAACACCACTAGTGACCAGATCCAAACTGGCTGTAGCACCATTCACCACCACTCTCTGGGCCCAGCCATCCAGCCAGCTTTTTACCCATCAGAGTGCACCTGTCCAAGCCATGGGCTTCAGCTACTCTAGGAGAATGCCATGGGAGACAGTCTCAAAGGCTTTGCTCAAGTCCAGGTAGAAAATATCCACAGCCTTTCCCTCATCTATTAGGCAGGTCACCTGGTCAGAAAAGCAGATCATGTTCGTTAAGCAGGACCTGCCTTTCCTAAACCCATTTTGGCTAGACCTGATCACCTGTTTTTTCTGCATGTGCTGTGTGATGGCACTCAAGATGATCTCTTGGTCAGGCTGACAGGCCTGTAGTTCCCTGGATCCTCTTGTAGATGGGCATCACATTGGCCAACCTCCAGTCATCTGGGACCTCCATGGTTCACCAGGACTGATGATAAATAATGGAGGGCAGCTTAGGAAGCTCTTTCAGCAGCTCCCTCAGTACCCTCAGGTGAATCCCATCAGGCCCCATAGACTTGTGTTTAAGTGGCTCAGCAGGTCACTAACTGCTTCCTTCTGGATTGTGGGGGATCTATTCTGCTCCCCATCCCCATCTACCAGCTCAGGGGGCTGGGTACCCTGAAGATAACCAGTCTTTGTTAGGGACTAAGGCAAAGAAAATATTAAGTACCTCAGCCTTTTCCTCATCCTTGGGGACAATATGTCCATTCCGTCCTTCCCCCCACATCCAATAAAGGATGGAGATTTTCCTTGGCCCTCCTTTTGTTGTTAATGCATTTATAAAAATACTTTTTATGACAGTAACCAGATTGAATTCCAGCTGGACTTTTGCCTTTTTAATTCCCTCTCTGCATGACCTAACAACATCCTTGTACTCTTCCTGAGTTGCCTGCCCCTTCTCCCAAAGGTCATAAACTCACTTTTTTCCCCTGAGTTCCTGTGAAAGCTCCCTGTTCAACCAAGCCCGTTTTCTTCCCCGACGGCTTGTCTTTAGGCACACAGGGACAGCCTGCTCTTGCACCTTTATCATTTCCATCTTAAAGTATGTCCAGCCTTCCTGGACCCCTTTGTTATTAAGGACACACTTAAACATGCATGCATGTGCATATATACTCTGCAATGAAAGGCCCTATTTCTAGCTTTCCTTTAAAAGACAGGATGAGCTCTTAAGATGTAGCATGTGGTATGTCACATGTAAATGGAATACCTATGCAACATCAAGCTGTTTCCTATAATCATAGGTATCAGGTTAAGACTGGATAGATTGCTGTATTTTTTTTAGGATGATGCTCTGATGAAGGATTCTGGAAGATGCAAGGCGTGAAACTGAAGCAATTCTTATTCAGTAGTTAATAAAGCTGGAGTTTATTTCCTCAGCTTCTAGCGAAATTCAATTTTAGGTATTCTGTATAGTATTTAACTTTCATTAATGTCCTTGGGCTTTTTATTTCATGCTTCAAATAAATTGCTATCTGAGACTGGCTTCAAATATGACTGTCGTTATTTAGCATTTAAACAATGCCTTTAATCTCTAAACACATTTGGATTTGAACATCTACTTTGCATTGGAGACCTGTACTCAAGTTTCTGTAAATGTAGGTATTTATTTTTCATTCTGTTGGTAGAAAAACAGAATTGCTGAATAACATAACAGTTGCTCATATAATCTGTATTTACTAGATATTTTTAAACAAAGATTAATTCATATGTACCAGAGATTAATTCATAGATGTCAGAGCCTTAGATGTCACAACTACTAAAAGAGGGCTGATAGTCTTGCTTTCTAATTTTTCTGTATCTTTAAGATGGTTCCATGGGAAGATCTCCAAACAAGAAGCTTACAATTTGCTGATGACAGGTACTTTTATTTCAGATGGAAATACAGTGGTAGGGGAATGAGACAAATTAATCCTTTGAGACTGCAGGAAAACCTCGTTTTTTTCTGTATGAACATATGAGCATCAAATCTGTGGTTGCTATTACATTGGAAAAAACATCATGGCTGAGCATTGAGGGTTTTTTTTATGTTCTCAAGTAAAGTTAATTTCAGAATTCTGATTGAAATAGCTAATTTTTTTTAAAAAAATGTAATATACATAAATATATCTCAGGCTTCATTAAAATGCTGAGGAGAAAATACTGTTAACAGAATCACAGAATATTATGAGTTGGAAGGGACCCACAAGGATCATTGAGTCCAACTCCTGGTCCTGCACAGAACCATCCCCCAAGAATCACCATGTGCCTGAGAGTGTTGTCCAAACACTTCTTGAACTCAGGAAAGCTTGGTGCTGTTATATACTTATGGGAGAAGGTATTAAACTTTAGTCTCTTCATAGAGGAAATAATTTTTAAAATGAAAGCATCAAGATTTCAGACTCATACTGTCAAATAACATACCTTAAATATGAGAACAAAAATCTTTAGTTTTTTTGAAAATATTATCAAAACTCACATGCACACCATATGCTCTTGTAAAGAGGTGACAAAAGTTTGGGATAGGTTGTCACCTACAGCCAAATGATTTGGCATTAACTTTGGCAGTTTAGTACTACTTCATCCTGTTTGGGGGAAGAATGGGGATCACTGTTGGAACTTAGATCAGACTTTATCCTTTAAGTGTGCAATTCTTGCTAATTTGTACAGAAAGAGCTTTGATAAGAGCTCATAAGTGACACTAAGTGACAGTTAATAATGCTGTATTATTATATCTTTTCAGTTGGTCAGGTGTGCAGTTTTCTTGTGAGGCCTTCAGATAATACACCTGGTGATTACTCACTTTATTTTCGGACCAGTGAAAATATTCAGCGTTTTAAAATATGTCCAACATCAAGCAATCAGTTTATGATGGGAGGCAGATATTATAATAGGTAAGTTTCAATAGCTGTGTGTATTTTACACTTCTGTAAGGAACTTGTATAACATATTGCTGATAACTTACTGATATGATCATAACATTTCAGTGTATCTTAAGGATATACTATGAGTTTTAACTAACTTGCTTAGTAGTTAGTTGTAACTAAGTACATTCTAAAAGCCTTCAAAAGCTTAGGTGTAACTTGTTTCTTTTGAAGTATTTTTCTCCTTCTGTAAATTATTTTCTTTACCCTGTAAATTGGATTATGACATAATTAGGAGAATGCTGCGTTGTCTTGGAAACTACTATTTATAATAGGGAGTTTTGTGTATATGAAAGGGGAAAATTTAAATGTTTGTTTTATTGGAGACATTCAGTAGGGATTTTAAAGTATAAACAATAGAAATGGGTATTGACAACAAAGGGAAAAATTACCTTCATTGTTGAAAAAAGTCAATAAATTAATCACACCATCAAATTAATATCTGAATATTTTGGTCAGAAGTGCCGATAGTGAAAACTCACCTTTCTCTCTCAACTGAGGCCATTGCCTGTCGCATGATCAGAAGTTTTCTGGACTTGTTCACCTAGAACCAGGGCATTCTTCATCCCAATAGAGAATTTCTCTCAATTCCAGCTTGGCTTCTGAGTGGGTAGAGATTCAGCAGCTCGTGTGTCCGAGAAAATATTGAGGTCTCCTAACTAAGAAGTTCAGTGGACTTCTTCATATGATTTCAAATGGACAATGGTTTGAGACTAAGCAATTGGAACCTTATTTACATATATATCCCACACAGAGACTACTTGAGTACCTTCTACATTAATCAGTCTGGCCTCTAGGCATCCTCATTGAAAATCAGACTAGCTTCAGTGTCAGCCTTTGAAGGTAAATCCTCTTTTGCCCATTCTCTAGTTACATGGCGTATTAGGAGAATGATAGACTTCAAACATCCTAGGTGATTTCAAACTAATTAGCAAATTAGTGGAAGTCTTATTAGTCTCAAATGGCTTTGCAGTATTAGAGTATAGCTCCAGAAACTTACTGCAGTAAGTTATTACTTCCCACTGCTGGATTCACTAGAGAAGATTCTTTCCTTGACATTGGATGGAAAAGAAGATGAAAAGATTAAGCATAGCTAAGTTATGATAATATGCTTTTAGAGGGCTTTTTGAATATTTTGGTTCCTAGGTTGCAAAAATCTTCCTCAGTGTGAGAGAACTACTTGGTTTGAAAGACTTCTAGTTTTAGTTGAATGTTTTAGAGAATTACTAATATACTCTTAGGCTCAAATTCTGTCCAATTCATATTTACTGACAGTTGATAGACTTCTTGGAAGTTCAAACATGTAGGATAATGATGCAAAATGGAGCTGGTAACTGCCCCAAATTATTTACCATAAGATCTCCTGCAGAGAGCAATAAATGAGAAGCAGAAAAAAAGGAATAGCTTTCTGTGGGCTTCTTAATTCTTGTACTGGTTTATTTGTTATGGACCCTGGAAGAAGGAAGTCTTTAAATATGTGAAGACTAAGGTGTGTCGTTGTATGAAACAGTCGAAGTTTCTGAAAAGCATCAAACAGCATTAAATTCAGAACAGAAATATAGGAAGTATGAGTTTATCCAAGATAATGAAATGATTTATGAGCATTTCTTGGGGCAGAGAGAACATCTGTGTTTATTCTTTATCTTAAAATGTAGAATTTGTCTTCAAGGTGAAAAAATAGAGGCTGAAGATGTGCTGCTGCTCTAAATGCTTGTGTTAAACAATTTTCATTGATCTTTTTTATAAGCTATTTCTTTAAATGCTCTGAAGGTATCTGCTTTAAATCTGATACTACTATTAGACTAGAACTTTAAAAAATCATCCTTGGTAGTAGTGTTGTTTCTCTTGAATATTATTCTCTTGCTGCTTTAGTGATTTTAAGTGGGATTAAAAAATGGATAAAATAAAGCCAATCTTCTCTTTGCAGAGTATTGATTACAATTATAGTCACAAAAATTATAGAACAAAGTTTTCATTACAAAAGTAACAGCCTGAAGAATAATTAAGAAACCAACTCAAAAGTTGACTGTTGTTTTATTTTCCAGGTAATGTAAATATCCAGACATGGGACTGGAAGCTCTACAACCAATATAAGCAATGCTATGTATCAGACTGTATTCCAAAAGCCAGCCAATGTTATTTTGTGTGATCATGGCAAAAACTTCCTGGGTACATCTTGGGAATCTAGTGTTCTGTGAGGCATAGGAAGACTACTTTTTCTACTAACCTCCATTTGCATGTTCACCCACTATTCTGCATATAGCTCAAAACTTCTATCGATGAGTATAACTAACAGACCATATTTACACTCATATGGAGATTTGCTTTCCTTATTTCTTATATAATCTCTACAAAACAGACAATCTGTAGTATTTTAGTTGTCTATTTGAAGGTCCTAACATATAAGAAATGTGAAATACATATTGAGTGAATTATTTTGACTAGATATTGAAATAGTATTTTTCCATGGACTTCAGTAAAGCACGTAACTTTTGTGATCTTTGTTTATTCCATGGACAAGATAGGTGACTGCTGGGGTACTCATCACTAATGAGGCCACACCTTGGATACTGTGTTCAGTTCTGGGCCCCTCACTACAAGACACACATTGAGGTGCTGGAGCATGTCCAGAGAAGGGCAACAAAGCTGTGGAGGGGTCTGGAGCACAAGTCTTATGAGGAGTGGCTGAGGGAATGCAGGTTTAGCCTGGAGAAAAGGAGGAGCAGGAGAGACCTTATTGCTCTCTACAACTCCCTGAAAGGAGATTTTAGCAAGGTGGGTGTTGGCCTCTTCTCCCAAGTAACAAGCAATAGGGCAAGAGGAAATTGCCTCAAGTTGTGCCAGGGGAGGTTTGGATTGGATATCAGGAAAAATTTATTCGCCAAAAGGGTTGTCAAGCATTATAAAGGGCTTCCCAGGGCAGTGGTGGAGTCACCATCCCTGGAGGGATTTAAAAGCTGTGTAGATGTGGTACTTAGGGACATGGTTTAGTGGTGGACTTGGCAGTGCTGGGTTAATGGTTGGACTTGAATATCTTAGAAGTATTTTCCAACCTAAATGATTCTATGAATATCTACTTTTTCATGTAAAAATGGTCAAAGTCAGTTGGGGGAGCAAGGGGCATGATGGTGGGACAGGAGGGGATGTGATTTTACTGACGGCATATCATGAAATCTCAAACAGAAAATATATGCTTACTAGCCTGTGGCCACACCATCCTGAACATACTCTGTTTCATTTCATTTTAGAAGCTAAGCAGCTTTGGGCCCAGTTAGTACTGGATGGGAGACTGCTTGAGAATACTGAGTCCAGGTGTTGTAAGCTTCTAGAAAAGGACCATGAAGATGATGGATTAGAGTATCTGTCATTTGAGGATAAGTGGAGAGAGCTGGGACTGTTCGGCTTTGAGAAGAGAAGATGGTGGTGGGGAATCTTATCACTGTATAAATACCTGATAGGGAGGGAACAAAGAAGAGAGAGAGAAACTCTTTGTAGTGGTGGCCAGTGTGATGGTGATCAAACACTGGAAGAGAATACCCAAAGAGCTTGTAGTCTCTATCCCTAAAGATACTCAAAACATTGCTGAACAAGGTTCTAAGCAATCTGTTATACCTTCTTTGAGATGGGGACTTGAACTAGGTAATCTTGGAGGTCCCTTGCAACCACAACTATTCTGTGAATAGCTTCCATGTTTTACAGTTGAGTTTCTTTTGTTTGTTTTTGTTTATGATGTGGTTTTGTTATGGGAGGGTGTGGGTTTTTTTGGTTTGTTTTTTGTTTTGGGGTAGGTTTTGGGATTTGGGTTTTTTTGGGTGAGTGGGATTGGTTGGATTTTTTTGTTTGTTTGTTCCAGTTGAAAGGGACCTACAACGATTATCTAGTCCTGGACTGACCAAAAGCTAAAGCATATTACTAAGGGCATTGTCCACAGACAGGCGTGGGACATCAATCACCTCTCTGGGAAAAGCCTGTCCCACTGTTTGATCATACTCTGGATAAAGAAATGCTTCCTAATGTCAAGTCAGAACCTGCCCTGGCACAACTTTGAACCATTCCCACATGTCCTATCACTGGATCCCAGGGAGAAGAGCTCAGCTCCTCCCTCTCTACTTCCCCTCCTCAGGAAACTGTAGAGAGCAATGAGGTCATCCCTCAGCTTCCTTTTCTCCAGACTAAACAAACCCTGATTCCTAAGCCACTCCTCATAGGACATTCATTCCAGCCCTTTCACCAGCTTGCTTGCCCTTCTCTAGATGCATTCAAGGACCTTCACATCCTTCTTAAATGGTGGGGCCCAGAACTGCACACAGTACTTTAAGGTGAGGCCACTCTAATGCTAAATACAGAGGCTTGTTATGCTGTGCTTGATGCACCCCAGGANATTGAGTACCTGTGACAAGAAGTTATCTCCTACAAACTTCAGGAATTTCCTAGAGTTAATTGTCACAGCAATATGATATTCCCAGGTGATATCAGGGAAGTCGAAAACTCCCATAAGGACAAGGGCTACTGATCCAGAGATTTCTCCCAATTGCCTATAGAATAACTCATCAGTGCTATTATCCTGGATGGGAGATTGATAGTAGACACCTACTCTGACAGATGCTTTGTTTTCCATCCCCCAAATCCTCACCCAGTGTCTCTCAGACATTATTGTTAACTGTAAGGACTGTACAGTCACATGTCTCCCTTACATACAGTGCAACTCCTCCACCTTGCTTGCCCTGCCTGTCCCTCCTGAACAGCCTGTAGCCCATCATCCCAGCACTCCAACTGTAGGACTCGTTCCACCAAGTCTCACGAATACCAATGATATTGTCACTCTGGGAACTGACCAACACTTCCAGTTCATTGTATTTGTTTCTCATACTGCATGGGTTGGTGTACAAGCATTTTAGATGTGCTCCTAAGCCCTCAGTGCTCCCCAGAACAGCATGAATGTTCCTATTAGCATTGCCACCCTCAGGTGATGCCATGACAACCCTTGGCTTACCTTCAGCTCTCCTGTTGGTATCCCCTTCCTACACTGATTGTAGTTTAAAGCCCTCTCAATCAGTCCTTTGAGTTTATGAACAAGGAAGCATTTCCCCTGTCAGGACAGATGGATCATGTCAGGTCCCAGCATACCTTGTGTCTCAGACTTTTCTTGGTTATAAAAAGCAATGTTCTGGTAGACGCACCAGTCCTACAGCCAAATATTGATGTCTTGAGTTCACCTGTTTCTTCTAAAGCCTCTCCCCCTGTCCTGGGTTGACTATATGATCCTTGTATCCCCAATCGTCTGTCTTGCCTATGCCAAATATTAAGTTCTATAGCTTTAAAGTTAGGCCCAGAGAGACAAAGAGAGTGAAGCGGGGGGAGAGAAAATGCTGCCGTTTGTCTACAAGAGCTGCACCTCACTCCCCCAGAAAGTCCTTGGGAGACTGCGCTCCAGGCTCGGACANTAGTATTGCTTATGTAGGTTGTGGAACTTCCAGTCCCATGTCTAGATATGCAAACTGCCTGGGAAGTAAAATGATATTTGAATGTAAGGTAGCACTTTTTAATGTTTCACTTCTGATTTTAGAAGGTGGAGTAGAATAGGCATACCTATCCTACCACATATCTCATGACACTTTGTCCTCTCATTCTGTTTTCTTTCTGAAATCTCACCTTCCTAACAGAGAGTTTTCCAAAAACTTGAAACATTTCGAAGGAGAGCAGCAGCACAGGGTGGTATATCTGTTGATTCCATGTCAAAGTAGAACGTAAATATTGACCCAACAGTTATACATTGAACAAACTTTCAAATTATCTTAAATGAGAGATGAGACAATTTTCAAACTAGATGATGATTGGCGTTATTGGAAGCCTTTTTTATTTTAACTGATAAATTAATCCATGTTTTAATAGGCTGAACGATATGGGCTTAATATGTTAAATCTTTTTCCTTATAATTTAATGATGTAGTGTTCAGTTTTCTGGATTCTTCACTATTTGAAATGTCAGTGACTCCAAAATCAGCCAGGTAGAAACTTTCTAACACAGTTTTGAGTAGTAGAAAGTAGGCATTCTTTATTGCAGCATGCTGATCACTCAGATAATCCTTCCTCTAATCGAGTGCCCTGAGCATCAAGTGAGCAGAGTTTTTATCATGCACACTGATTACATATTCATTAGCTATCCCTACTTCCTTGGCTTTATTTTACATAGTCACACCCCTTATCAGAAGTCCTTATATGCTTCTTCGGTAGTCTTCAACATCCGGTGTCCTTTTTTAGGTAGCTGTTCCTTGAGCCCCACTTTTGAGTGAGTGCAGTATCGTTGTTTTGCATAACTTCTGCTTTGTGAGCATTGCAGAGCTGAGCTGGCATCCTGCTTGCATTTTGCATTACTTTTGTTTGCCTAAATTACATCCTTTATCTATTTCTCCAAGGCTGTGCTGTTCTGTTCTATTGTCCTTATCAGAGTAAAATGCTGTTCTGTTCTAATGTCCTTATCATCAGCCGTTGGAATAACTCTTAATTCACCCATTAAGTATTGAAAGATTGATACTATTCATTATGATGAGATACTTTTAAAATTATCCAAGTAGCTAGGATCTGGGCAGCCTAATAAATTATGCTAAACATTTTACAATTACTAATGTAACTATAGTGTAGTACTGAGACTCATATTTATTTCTCCATATCGAACCAAGTTTAACCATTCATTTTTTAAAATTCATGCTTATTTATACCTTCCTTGATGTATTTTGTGTAAGTAGGATTTTGTTGCTGTCAGATGCTGAAAATTTTTTTAAATCCTTTTTTTTCTTTCACCTTGATTCTTTTTGTGGTCTGTTCTATCTCATGTTTTGTATTTTACATTTGATAACTGGGATGACTTGCAAATCCATTCTCAAGTGTATTTGATTATATGTAGTAGCTTTCTGTTTGTGATATTTGGTTTGTTCAGTCATTTGGACTGCTTCAGTGGTAAGACAATAGATAATGACCATCTGAGTTGAGTTTGTGTGGGGGAGAAGAGGGCTAAAGAAATTGTATAAAACTGCTTTATTATTGATTGCCCTCATGTTGGCAATAGCTGTTCAACATGCAAAATACGAGTGATTCTTTTATGCAGTGTAGTAAAGCTTAAATTTTCATGGTGAAAATGGCATATGCATGTTGAATATCAATAAAAATTTAAATTTATTTGGGTTTTAGTAATACTGAGAAATTCATGTCATTACAGACTTGAAAAAATAACTAATCTTCCTGTGAACATTTTTAACATAATGCATATATACTAGTTCATAGCTTTAGAAGAATGAAATCAAGAAAAATCAAATAGATTTCTTTCAATTGTTTTAGTTACATGTATTTTATGATTGTTTTATGATCATTTTTATAGTATCCTATATTTTTCCTTTCGATAAAATTTTATCCAGTTGTAATAGGCCAAAGATCTATCATGTGTGCCTTTTTGATTACATTTACACACACAGCTAACAGTCTATATGAAATGAGAAAACACATAATGTATGTTTTTGTTCTCTTCTGAATGACCTCTTTATCTTCAGGTTTATATTTTGTATATGAATATTTCATCTGTGTTGATGTTAACTTCTCTTTATTACAGTGTAACTTTCAATAACTGCAAAAATAAGAGCAATTCAAAGATATGTTGAATTTTAGAGTGTGTATGTCACTACTTCGTTCCTGATCCTTCAAAATAGAATTTAAACCTGACTTTGGTAATTAGAATGTAAGCTTACCCATAGAGGCATGTTACTGACTGGGTATTTAATTTAACATGATGGTTCAGTGATTTGAAGTACAATCTGCATAATCCATGTTACAAAGCTTTTTTTATTTGCCATTCCTGTCTTCCTAGAAAGAACTTGATTTCCACAGTTTGAAATATCTTCCATTCCCCTTCCCTAGTTACTCTAGGACTTTGAAAATTATTACCAATAAAATAGCAATTTTCAGCCTGGTTGGAGAGCTGAGAAATGCACGTTAATTGAATGTGGAAAAGGTAGTGTACTCATTTGGCATTGTGGTGGGTTGACCTTGTCTGGTTGCCATGTGCCCACCAAGACCCCTTCTCACCCCCCAGCCCCCTCAGTGGGACTGGGTGAAAAATAAGGTGAAAAACTTGTGGGTCAAGAAAAAGGCAGTTTAACAAGGAAAAGACTGCACATGGAAGCAAAGGAAAAACAAGATTTTTTTTCTCTTCTTCCCATGAGCAAGTGATCTTCAGATATTTGCTGGGAAGTAGGGCCTCAGTATGCATGGTGGTTGCTTTGGAAGACAAATGCCTTAATAATGAATGCCCCCTCCCCCCCGCCCCCATAGCTTTTATTGCTGAGCATGTCATACAGTATGGGATATCCCATTGGTCAGGTTGGGTCAGCTGTCCTGGCTATGTCCCCTCCCAAGGGCTTGCCCACCCCCAGCCTACTGGCTTTTGAGGAATGGGCTTGGAGAGACAGCCTGGATGCTATGGGAGCACTGCTCAGCAGTAGCCNCAAGATTTTTTTTCTCTTCTTCCCATGAGCAAGTGATCTTCAGATATTTGCTGGGAAGTAGGGCCTCAGTATGCATGGTGGTTGCTTTGGAAGACAAATGCCTTAATA